>JABSTT010005077.1:0-18989 GCA_013339685.2 Hyalomma asiaticum
GAAAAATAACTTGGGCCTCCACTCTGCACCTACCTCCCATGTGCTCTTATACAAAGGAATGCTCCATGGTGATGGGATGCTGAAGCCAAATGCATTTTAACCAGCTGGTGACTACAAACATTCCTCGACACAATGCCCGAACTACATGTTTCACAGGGAATGTCAAACACCTGTCAAGCCCGTTCCCAATTGTCAGCTTTTCTACTTCCATCCCTGTACCGCGAACTATGGCTGCCGTCTTCACGGCATGTCCGCCATGTGGCTGTGCGCATTCGCCGGCGGAGACCAACATATAGCACGGGCGGTCTGGACGCGCGCGCTCGCTCTCTCTTTTACGGCCTGCGCACGGGGGGCTGTTGCTACCTATCGCCGCAACTTGGCGGGGGCGCTCCGAGCCAACCCGCTCTAAACCAGCTCCCGGCCGTTGCGGAGGCTAGCGCGCGCTGGGAATGCTCGGCCTCAGACTTGCCGTGTCACTTTCTGATGCTCCTCTATATGCTATGCATGGTACCAATGCGATGAGAATACGGTAGCAAGCATATATATGGCAACTCTGATGCTTTCCGCTTTTCCGAGGGAGAGGCACAAGCCACTGATTCGCCCGCTTCTGCTGCTCGTGAGAGCACTTACCGATGCGCGTCGCGCTCAGAAGGCTCGGCCGCATGATTCGTCACCGACCGTCAGAACAAATGACACGAAACATTCTTTTTTGAAAGAAATTGGTTTCCAAAACGTTTACGTCAAATGCACATATGCCAACCATTAATGCACTTGAAAATGATAAAATATGGTCATCTTTATTCAAGCTGTCGAAATTAATTTTTGCTTTATTATTAAAATAAATACCTCGAAAAGGGGAAAGCCACACTCCCCACAAGTAGCCGTGAGTCGCAATCACAGCAGAAGGAACATAATAATAATAATAATAATAATAATAATAATAATAATAATAATAATAATAATATGATAATAATAATAATAATAATAATAAACTCGCACCACACCACGCCGAGTCCCTGCATGCATATAAATTCCCAAGCTCTCACGTGTCCAGACGCGGTCTTCAGCGTGCAAGTAGAGATGAGAAAAATCTTTTTATGCAATAACGTACGCCGCGCGCAGGCGAAGAAAAATAAAGAACTTTCACAGAAACCGTTCAGCATCACACAGAATGTTGTCCTTGGTACTAAAATAATATAATACACAAGAAGAACTGAAAAAAAAAAGCACTGCTGGTAAAACACTGCCGTGATGCTTACAGCTAGTTTAAGGTAGTCACATCGTTCAAGCCGGAAATGTTTCCGCGTGGGCTCGTGAATATAGCCAGAAGGCTTGTCATTCTGATCTGTTAACTTTTTTGTGTAGTTCACAAGAATCCGGAGAAACTTTTCAGAGATGATGTGCGCCGACACTCTGGCGTGACTCTTGTCCACACCTTCCGGACAGTCCAGAAGCGGCGAATCTTCAAGATATGACTCAACAGTAAATTTCAGTGTCTCGAGGATTTTATTTCGGTAAACATATTTCACTGCCTTCTCGAAGAACGTCACAATCTCATATGATGGTTCCGGGAAACATTCTGACAATCACACAATTGAGCGGTTCGCCACAAGGCTGAGCAAATCCGTCTCATTGTAGAAACTAAGCAGAAGGACGCACTTCGGGGCATCTGCATCAGCATGCCGTCTATCATCCGAAAACTGCGTTATGTTTATGAAGGACGCCGTGGTGGAAGGCTCCGGGCATTTCGACCACCTGGTAATCTTTAGGGTGCACCTAAATTCAAGCGCACAAGCCCCAAGCATTTTCGCCTCCATCAAATATAAGATGGTCAAGTTTGACCAACCAGCCAACCCATTCTTGTTGCTAGTAGCACTGAGTGTGCCTCTTCTTTTGCCGAGTGCATGAGTACCTAGAAAGCCAGACTGTCCCCACACGCACCTGTACTGACTCCACCACTTTCTACATGCGGAAAAAATAATTAGCACGGTAAAGTGGCCGGGAACAGCTCGTTTACTATACGAAGCGCATGCAAAGCAACGCGCTTTGGGGGGTTGGCTCGCGACGCCCTCGCGCGGAACGCGCCGTCGTCCTGTATAGAAACAGATCCATTGTAGTCGTGGCAGCTGCTCAGGCCGTAAAAGAGAGAGCGAGTGCGCGCGTCCAGACCGGCCGTGCATATAGACTACCGTAACTTCCGTCTTTTTACGACGACCTTTACAATTATGACTGCTTCAAAGAAAGTGCAATTATTGTAAAGGTTTACACATCGTATCGGCAGCACATCTACGAGTACACAGATAGATCGTGCCAAAAAATTCCTCTGTTTGTTCCCTATCCTGTGAGAATTTTCTTTCTTTTTGTATTTTTCTTTTTTCTCATCAGTAACAAGAACTAAACGCGGTTGCACACTCCTGTTCATCATTGCAAACAATGTAAAACGTATGCTTTATTTTTTAATTTTTTTTTCAATTGCGGTAGTTTTGTCAGCGTCCCTTTTGGGTGGCTTCATTAACTAAGGTATTTGAACAACGTAAGTTGACTCCAAAGAAACCTCAAGATTAGGCAGTCCTGCATTTTCTCCCGCTTCTGTTCGTATTTGCGCTTTTAAACAGTGTTCACTTTTGACTCACTGGTACACCCCTCTGTCACGACTATCAGTTGCCTGGTAGCTGGCATTATTCCGTGCTTGTTGAGTGATCCGTTCGTGCAAAAATTCCTAAGCCACTCCCCCCGCCCCCCCCCCCCCTCTACGTACTATATGACTCAGTCAGGAGGCCCCGCTGCTGAGTGAGTAGAAATTCATTGTACCTTAATACTTCGATGAGTAATGCCACCCATTATTGCTCTTCGCTCTACGTCTCCCTCTCTCTCTCTCCACTCGGGTACAAGTCAAGAAAAAAGCGGCTTCTACCTGTCAGACTACCCCCTTCCAGCCAATGGTACCGCTCTGTCTACGTGACGTCGCCGTCGACCCTCTCCATACCGCGCTCTGATTTGTCTGTTGACCGCAGCGCGGAGAGGGTCTGCAACGACGTCACGTTGACGGAACTGCACCATTGGCTGGAGGGGGTCCTTTGACAGACAGAAACCGCTGTAGAATTTTACCCATGGTACCTCCATAAAAAGGGCTCCTGCCTGCTGACGACCGTTCACTGGCTTTGGGCGTTCGAATCGAGCGGTACCACAGGTGAACTCTGCAAAGAGATACACAGACTGTACTGCGAAGATGGCTTCCATCTTTGATAGCTTCTACGGGCTTGGCTACCGTCGTTCCGAGAGACAACCTCAAGACGTGCGGATGCGTACACGGCGGGACGGCAAATCGCTCAACCCTCGGTACTTTTCGGGTACACATTTTGAGATCGGTAAGTGCTGGCACCTGAGATGCCTCGAATTTCTGTTCGCATAGGTAGGACGCGTACAACGCCCGAGTTTACGTGATAGACGTGTTTGTGCACTGAAATGCGTAAGATGGCAATAGGCCTACGCGCAGAAAGACGTCACGCCGTGCACTTACAAGTCCGCCTGTTACGCCGATGATGAGTTCTGTGGCCAACGTCTGAATAACTAACAACGTGGCTTGTGCCTTCGTTCTTAACTAGCCCAGTATAGAACCCTACAAGCTTGTGATCCCAGATTATTTATGCCGCCCACGTGTCCCCATATGTTACTGAAATGTTAATAGATCGTCATTCTTTTTCGCGTGTTACACGACTCTCTTTCCTGTTTGTGCTTCCAAGTTCATATACAGGTTAGGAAGCCCGGAGTGTCCCATAGCTGTTTCATAGTTGTAGGAGGAAAAAAAAAAAAGAAACGCGGCATTGGACAGGTTAACCTCCCTCCATTCCCTCGTCTTAGTCTACCCTTTTTCATTCACCGTGCCTGCATGTGTAACACTGTATACTATTTTCTGGTATTTATGGACTTCGCCACGACTCGCCTGCTTTGCATTGTGGGGACCGCTATGCCAAAATCGTTGCGCCTTCTATGGTTTACTTACTCAGATGCGGAAGTTGCTTTTAACCGCCCAATTACGGAGAAAGGTTCCCCGTAATCTCGAGCAGTATAACAAAGGGTTAGGAAAGGGTTTGTTTAGCGGCTCACCGAATTATCGTCGGCCCGATGGGCTCGGCGCGGTTGTAGTCCTGTGATAGCTCACACGTGCATCATTGCTCGATTGAGACCAAATGGAGGCTATTTCGTCGTAAACGACGAACCTGCATTGTATACTGTGTATGTTCCATGAGAAAAAAGCAGATATCATCATACGTATGAGTAACATATGTCTTTTTTTTTTCTCACAGAGCTGCTGTGTTTAGTCAATTTCTCTTTTTGGTGTCGAGTTGCTTTACTCCGAAGCTCAATATATTTGTCTTTCTGAAATTTCCGTGTGACGGATTTGAAAGTTTCAAATCCGTCACACTACACAATAATTAAATTATATACCTAACAATCGATGAAGGAAAAACAAAACCAGTTCGCATGAGGGAAGGACATGCGAAGATGCTATACTAGGGCTACTTATATACAATTCTGCTCGCGAAGCCATCTCATCAAGTCCGCGCCCTTGAGATTTGGTACTATGTATGGTAAGGATTTCACGCTTATTTAACAGCTAATTCAACCGTGTTCACTGGTCATAAACCACAGTAAGTGCCTCCATACAGATCCCTTCTTCCTCAACTGTAGCTTTGAAGCGTTGGCAGCTGCCTGACATCTATCTTTTTTTTTTTTGTCGACCACTGTCGGTTTAAACTAGTCTGACAGCGTGAGGAACCTTACTTAATTGCAAATCACAATTTCACCGTTATCGATTAATTGTTCGCAGATAACCTCCTCAGGGCCCACAAATACGTGGACGCCGTGATGGAGCGCCTCCGATGCGAGATGAGGCGGCTGGGGATCGGAACGGCCGAGCTGCGCAACATTGACGCCGGCCCCCAGTGGGAGCTGCGCAAGAAAGGCACTATCACCGGGATGGACAACGTCAGCCGCTACGGCAGAGTCTACCCGGTCCCGGTGCTGCCGGAAAACATCGACGGTGCCCATAGGGAGGTGCACTACGACCTGTCGGCTACGATTCTTATGGAGGGCATAAAGTTCAAGGCCGAGTACGGCTACATAAGCCCCTACCCAACGGTCAAGGGCAAGGTCTCCGGAGGAATCGATGAAATTCTGCTGCACATGATCATTGGCCGTGAGTATCAAAGACAACTCGTCGTGCTTTACCGTTAGTGTTGAAGGTTTCCTTTGACGATGGGTCGCACGTGTGTAATAGACATTAAGAAATGGAGCGTGAAAAGAACGGCAACGAATGGAGAGGAAAGAATAGGACAGGACGTGGGCAGAGAGGTGTTTATACCTTAACAGACTAGATGCAACAGCGTAGAAACCGGCAGGAGCGCAGACTAGGCACCGAGTGATCAAGTACACTGCAGATTTATACTTTTGGTACTTGAGCTTTTTTAGGGGCGAAGCTCCTTAAGGCGTAGGCTTGTCTGCCGTAGTTGTCCGTCGTAGCCACTTCGTCTTCATCGAACGCTGGCACGCGCTCTTGTGTCACGAATTCACGCCGGTTCGTCTTCGTCTACTCCGGCATCACTCAGTTTCGGTTTCGTTTCGTATTACATCACAATACCCCCAGAGCTAAGTAGTTGTTCACAACTTTTTTGGATGGTAAAAGATGCGAAACGAATACCACAGTGTTCTAGAGAACTCAGTTGTCTGTCCATACAGCACGAAGCATGGCTAAATTAATCCGGATCTCGGCACGATTTACGATGATCTTCCGGAGCTTCGCCCACTCATCATCATTCACTTCGTGGATATGCGTGGATTTTTTTTTTTCGTGTGCAATGCCTCGTGTGACAATGAGCATGACGCTTTCGAAAGTCTGATATCAGATAGCCTGCAGCGCAATGAGGTACCGGCTGTCTTAGTGTGAACGACGGATAGAACAAGTCAGCTGCTCTTGATCCTGTCCTTCGCGCTATTAGTTGAGCGACGTGTATAACGAAAATCCGAAAAGCAACGGGCTGTCGGCAAGTGCGCCGCCACCAAAGAAAATGGTGCCTATTCTATCTGCTTCATCTACAGTCCAGTAAAAATTAGCACAGTTTCCTCTGGTTTAATCAATTATTTCTTTTTGTTTGTTATTTTGTGTATACTGCAGCCAAAATTAGGGCTGTAAGAGAAGTAGGAAAATAAAACCAGTTCAATACAAACATATTTCCGAGTAAAGCATACCAGCACTGAACCGTGCGAGAAAAAGAAAACACGTACGGAAACAAGTCTGAGCGATGATACCGAAAAGTACTTAGACCGTGATATGGTCGAGCATTTTTTGTAACTCGCCATTTGCCACCCGGGCAAAGATTCTACCTTTGTAAAATGTACTTTTAGGGGCGAAGCTCCTTAGGGTATGGGTCGTTCCGTTCTCTGTAGTAGTATGTATGTAGCCACCTGTAGTTTTATGAAGTGCTCACTAGATGGCGTGATGGCGCCGCGGTGCTCGCTTCATTCAGATGTATGGGAACGCGTAGCATGGGAGTCTGTCTGTCTGTCCGTCTGTCTGTCCGTCCGTCTGAGTGCTGCGGTGCTGCTTAGCTAGTACGTGAATTGGTCAATATATGGCACGGAGGCCCTCGCTGCGTGCTCTAGTGTGATAGGAGAGCGCTAGATGGCGACACAGTGTTTGTCACGTCTTTGATGATGTACTGGGCAAGATTCACGGAAGATTCACGGCTTTTACTGATGAACCTCCGCAGCTTCGCCCACTCATCATCATTCACTCCGTGGATATGCGTGGATTTTTTTTTAATCTGGGATATTTCCGGACGTCCTGCGTTAATTTGTTACTGGTGCGTTATTAGATCCATATACGAGTTCCCGCCTTACATGGACTAATGCAAGAGAGGTTTCACATAATTCCTCCACAGAAGTAAACAATCTTGCTTAGCCTGCACAGGATTCTTGCCCTTCCTTCCCATGTGCACTATTATGGATGCCCTGGTCCCCCCCGTTCACTGTCCTCGCAACGCCTTCGTATTTTTTTTTTTGGCTTTGTTGTTTGCCTGTGGTTGCGAAACATTATTTCCATCAGCACAAATACCCGGCCTCAGCTAGCTCAAGGCATGGGTGAAGTACGATTCCATGGTACTCGGAGTTAACGCATGCGGCTATTAAAGGTGTCATTTTAGGGGCGAAGCTCCTTAGGGTGTGGGTCGTCCCCTCCTCTGTAGCACTATGTATGTAGCCACCTCGCGCCGCCGGGAGGCTCGGCGCGCGAGCTCTCACTCTTCCATCTGCTGTGTTGTGAGAGAGAGAGAGCGAAAGGCGCGCTTTGACTATGGAAACGCTCTTTCTTCGATGAACGCTCTACCAACTCGCAAAGATGAAGAACGCGCCCTCACCCGCGAGAGAGAACGTTGGCGCAGGCAGCGCCTTCTAGCTAGATTCTTGATTGAAAATACCGACTGCTCGCGCTGAAGCACCGTTCACCGGCCACCCATATATACCCTATATATATATATATATATATATATATATATATATATATATATAGAACGACGGTTTATTAAGTCAACGTTTCGGTCGGAGCCCGACATCTTCAAGATATATATATATATATATATATATATATATATATATATATATATATATATATATAGGCACTGGATCTTGACTTGCAATGAAGAGCCGGTGGGAGATTTCACTTGTGTGTAGTTGAACCATACGGATTCGTAGCGTGCGCGTTAACTAAATTAATCCGGAACTCTGCACGATCTACGATGAACTTCCGGAGCTTCGCCCACTGATCATCATTCACTCCGTGGATATGCTGTGGATTTTTTTTTTGGTCCTTGTACGATAGAAATGATCCGAATATTGAACCACTGATACTAGAATAAGGCTGGCGTAATGGAACAGCTTGACTGTATGTGCAATGATTCCTTCTGACTCATGTGTTAGATATGCGGCCTTCTTAAAGCTTCAGTTCTAATTGCTGACAAGTTTAGACTAGATATGCTAAGGCCTGTTGCTTAACGAAGTTCAACGTAAATGCAGTGTAGCTGAACTGTATTGCTTCAGTATCTCGCGAACTTTCTTCCACGCTATCATTCTCGTTCGAATGAATACTAACGCTCTCGCCGAAGCTGGAGCGTTTGGTATTCGTTTCCACAGATGTGCAGAAATGTGGCGCAAACACAACTAATTCCTACATTTTACTTTCTTGTTTTTCTTAACAGACCCCCAAGAACCAGACAGCGTGCCTGAACTACACGAACTCGTGGTGACACTACACAGCGGCATGAGACTTCCTGAGAACAACATTCGAGTTCTCAACGAGCAAAAACTGAGAAACACAACTCAAGAAGCTTTGGGGGCCTGTATTGAGGAAGCTATATCCTCACGCATGGCACCGGTGCTCAACGAAGTGCTCAAGGGCATCGCCTACCCAACGTTCACCGATTTTGTGCACTAAGAAAAGCGACGCCCAGACTCGGCCAGAGGACCTGCACATAGGGCTTATCTAACTCGACGATGTCAAGCTAGCCACGTACCTGAAGACGTGTGTCAGCTTGACGTGAAGGCGGCACCGTCATTCACTTGCACTCTGTGAACCCTTGTGGCCTGGAGTTTTCCCCGACCCCCGACATTTCATCCTCTCTTGCATTTGTGTAAAAATAAAAATGAAATTATTTTGCTTTCGGAACCTTCTCACGTTTGCAGCTTCACACGTTTGCAGCATGCATTTGTAACGTGGTCCCATCTGTATGCTTCTTCGAGAAATGTAATCGCGCCCGTCGTAGCCAACATGCCATTGCTCTTGCCTGCGTGGTGGATCCAGTGTATATTGGAAATGTGTCTCGAGAAATGCAGGAAATGAAGGAAATAGGAAATGCGCGAAAGAAAGAAGCGGTAGGTGTATTTCAACCAGGGCGAAATGAAAGTAAGCTCATGTGCCTAGATAATTTTTTTTTTATTAGAGAGAAGATAGTTCATATTTTTCCAGACCTCCGCCGCGAAGTCTAGTAATCACATATTGAAACTTAAAGCTTCGAAATTAATTATATGCTTGCGATTTCTGTTTAGGGATATATTGCCCTGAGTTCTATGTAGTAGTCCTTAGTTTGTTATGGTAGCCAACCGTGTATTAGAACAAGCCAGCTGTACCATCCAGGCATAATCCAGGCAGACAAATGAAGTGAGCTAGCTATCTAAGCCAGTCGACTAAATGATCCAACAAAGCCATGCAAATCAGTCGGCAAGCGTATCAGTCCGTCCCTACGTTATTACTTCACGCCTTCGTACTGGCCCGACGTGTAGATTCTTTCCTGCTTATTAATTTTAAAAGACTTCCTTTTTTATATATCTTACGTCCCAAAACGAGCTCTGATTATCAGAGACGCCTTAGTGGAGTGCTCCGGAAATATGGACCACCTAGCGTTCTTAACGTGCACTGACATTGCACAGCACACGGGTCTCAAAATGTCGCCTCCATCGAAATGCAGCCGCAGCAGGGGGGATTCGATCCCGCGAACCTCGGATCAGCAGCCTAGTACCATAGCCATTAGACCACCGTGGCGGGGCTTCGGACATCTTTTTGCCACTTTCTGTTGAACGCAGTGACCCACAGTCAGTCTGAGGGGTGCGAGCATTGCGTTGCTGCTTGTGGCCTGGCGTATACGGGACGTGAAAAGCGCGGCATATGGCTGTCGCCGTGTGTCGGTCTCAAACAAGAGAATGTGGTTCGGGTTTGTTGGAAGACTCACAACCACGTGGTTGACATGCGGGGCACGTGGCAACCATTGTTGGAAATTCATTGTACAGCTGCGAACAGGCTAGCTGGTAACTGGAAACCGGTTTGATGGGTGTTTGGCAGCCCCATGGAAAAGAGTAGTTCGGCAGCATGTCCAGGAATGTCTGTAGTCGCCAGCTGGTTAGGCTGGGGTTTGGCGCCCCCACCCCCATAGAGCGTCTCTGTGTAAAAAAATTCACAGCATATCCACGGAGTGAATGATGATGAGTGGGCGGAGCTCGGGATGTTCATCGTAGATGGTGCCGAGTTCCGGATTAATTTAGTTAACGCGCACGCTACGAATCCTTATGGTTAAACTAGGCACAAGTGAGATCTCCCACCGGCACTTCATTGCAAGTGAAGATCCAGTGCATATATATATATATATATATATATATATATATATATATATATATATATATATATATATATATATATATATATATATATATATATATATATATATATATATATATTGTAAAGGGCGTTTATTGAAGGCTGGCGTCAGACCCGACCGGTAGCTTGTTCAACGGCTGAAAGCACGAGCCCCGAGAGCGAGCGGCGTGCACGAGCAGTGCGCGTTAGATCCAGACCCACTAGATCACACCGGAGAGCCTACCCCACTATATAGGGTTGGTTACTTTTCGCTACAATTACCCCCGGGATGCAAAGGGAGCCGTCCGGCGACCTAGAAGTTCGTTACTATGAGTGGATCATAGTACGGCTTGAGGCGCTCGACGTTGACAATGTCGCGTCCACGACGGCGCATGTCCGAAGACGGGTCGACGGGTTCAATCACGTAGTTGACAGGTGATGCGCGTTCAACAACTCGATAGGGGCCTTCATACTTTGGCAGTAACTTTGAGGAGAGGCCAGGCGCAGCGGTAGGAATGGAGAGCCACACCAGCGCTCCAGGGAGGAAGGTGGGTGCAGAGGTAGGGTCGCCGCGAATGCTCTTCTGACGCTCTTGGTCGCTGGACGTAAAGGCCCGTGCGAGGTCGCGGCACTCCTCGGCGTACCTCACTGTGTCAGATATGGGCGCATACTCAGAAGTATGTGGGCGGTACGGTAGAATTGTGTCCATAGTGTGCGACGGGTGCCGACCGTACAGTAGAAAATAGGGTGAAAAGCCCGTGGTGATCTGCGTAGCGGTGTTGTACGCGTAGGTCACAAATGGTAGAATGATGTCCCAATTCGTGTGGTCCGAGGCGACGTACATTGAAAGCATGTCGCCGAGCGTGCGGTTGAAGCGCTCCGTAAGCCCATTGGTCTGAGGGTGGTACGCCGTAGTCGTACGGTGAACCACGTGGCACTCTTTAAGAATAGCTTCAACGACTTCAGAAAGGAAGACACGACCGCGATCGCTGAGTAGCTCCTGGGGTGGCCCGTGACGTAAGATGAACCGATGAAGCAAGAAGGAGGCAACGTCGCGCGCTGTAGCTGCCGGGAGCGCAGCAGTTTCAGCGTATCGCGTGAGGTGGTCAACTGCCGCAATAACCCAGCGCTTTCCAGCAGCTGTCATGGGAAGGGGCCCGTACAAATGAATGCCGACCCGCCCAAAGGGCCTGCTAGGACAAGGTAAAGGCTGCAGACCCGGCGGCGAAAGGCGAGGTGGAGATTTCCGGCGCTGGCAATCGGGGCAAGAGCGCACGAACTTCTCAATGTAGCGGTACATTCCGCGCCAGTAGTACCGCTGTTGAAGGCGTTGGTAGGTCTTGAATGTGCCGGAGTGTGCGCACTGTGGATCGGTGTGGAAAGCCGTGCATATTTCGGAACGCAGGCTGCGAGGTACTACTAATAGCCACTGGCGGCCGTCGGGGCTGTAATTGCGGCGGTGGAGGAGGTCGTCGCGAATGGCGAAATCTTGAGCTTTACGGCGCTTTGCGGCGCTATAGGCGCTGCGCATGGCGTATAGCCCCGCTACGGTGGTGTAGTGGTTATGGCACTCGGCTGGAGATCCGAAGGTCGCGGTATCCAGAGTTCTTCAGTCATACCAGTTACCAAACTCCCCATAGGCCCCATGTATCAAAATCTGGACACGCCAAGTGCCAAAAGTGCGGAGGTTAGCAGATTGTCGCGCCATCTGTCGACACAGAAACCAACTAATAAATGCTATGTTGGTGTGTTTTCTGTTATGGAGCGCAGAAAGCTCCGCCGCGTCAATGAAGCGAGCCTTATGCAAACGATGTTGCGCACACAGAAAATCCGTCAATTCGCCGTGATTCTGGCGTCCCTGGCGTCCTCACCAGAACAAGAAAATTCACTGACCTTGTACCGTCGCTTCTGCTTCTGCACGAACACTTAGGGTTCACGAAGTGTTTTGTCCGTGCTGACTGCTCTCACGAAAGAAGCAGGGAACCGTCTGTTCGGCTGCCGAGGCCGCTGGTGAAAGAACAAGAAAGCTTTTCGAACAGCGGATTATTTTCGGTGAATAATTTTTTTTTCGTCTGAATGTCGATGTGTCATTGGGAATCCAGCACAAAGCGCACACCAGTGGTATTCAGTTCACATGAATACAGCGTCGATGTGTCAACACAGCAGCAGAAGGCCTTTAATACCCCTGACACACGGGCACTCTAAAGTACTTTAGGTAAGGGGACATCTACCGGAAAGGCGTTCATGCCCAGTGACACACGATAAAGGAGTATCTCCTTCCCGGCAAAGTTCCTTTGCAGAAAGGTAGATCGGCGATCTACTTTTCGAGCGTAAAGGCGTACTCTCGCCGACAGCGTACACGACCCGTAAACGGGAGAGAACTTGTCACAAAACTACAACAGCCCGCAAGTATTTTCTTGCTTTGCGTATAAGATTTAGCTTTCAGCCGTGTCATGAGATTTGTCGGGCAGCAAACATTTATTTTTACCGCACTCTCGAACGCTCACATCGCCGCCATGCGGGATACCGGCAGTTATTTATCTTTTTCGTCGTGGCGTGAAACCAACAATCAACATTATTAGCCATCAGCAATAAAAACGATATTTTTACGATCCACAATCGCTAAGGTTAATTAAATGCGGAACTTTTTAAAAATGTTCGCTATCTTGCTGCTTTAACAAGGAGCGCCATTTTTAGCGGCGTTCGTCTTAGGAACCACCTAAAGAAGTTCACGTGCTGCTGTGTGTCATCGGCGCAACTACTTTCTGCAGAGGGTCCCTTAGAGTAGAAAAAGGGGTTCACTACAAAGGACTTTACTTTCGCCCGTCTGTCAGGGGTATAATGCAGAGCGTGTCGTCTGCAAGCGAAAAAGCGGATGGTGCAAGTCGACGATCCGAGTGCAGGCGAATTGCAATGTAAGGCGTCTCTCTCTCTCTCGCTGCTTTCTTCTGCCCCTCTTTAGCCGCGTGATAAGAGAGCCATTAACAATTGTTACGGTGCTCCAACGTTTGTGGCCGCCACTTTCATGCAATGAACATCGCCTCCGAGATCCGCTGAGTGTAGCGTTTCCAGTTACGGCTCCCAGATGGGGCGACAGTCTGCTAACCTCCGCCAATTTGGCAGTCGGCTTGTCCAGATTTCGGAACACAGTTTGGCAACTGGTATGATTGAAGAACTTTGGCGGTATCGAATCTCGGCCGCGGCGGCTGCATTTCGATAAAGGAGAGATGTTGAGGCCCGTGTGCTGTGCGATGTCAGTGCACGTTAAAGAACCCCAGGTCGTCGAAGTTTCCGGAGACCTCCACTACGGCGTCTCTCATAGTCAGAGCTGGTTTTGGGACATTAAACTCTACAAATCAATCAACTCGGCCCCTATACCTCTGACGGAAAATCACAACCGTTTTCACACTGGGTGCCTGCTACCTCCTCTTGTGCTTTTACTGCACATTTGGCGGGATGTGAGAGAGGTCAGTGCCGAAAACGCTGCAACATACAGACATCAAAACATACAGCACCCCCCCCCCAACCAAATTGGCAACAAAAAGAACATACAGAAACGAAATCCACCCTGACCCGTGAAAAATAACATGGGCCTCCACTCTGCACCTCGCTGCCACCTGCTTTTATACAAAGGAACTCCATGGTGAGGCGATGCTGAAGCCAAATGCATTTTAACCAGCTGATGACTACAAACATTCCTCTACACGCTGCCGGCACTACACCTTTCCCAGGGATCATCAAACACCTGTCAAGCCTGTGCCCAATTGTCAGCTGCCCTACTTCTATGGCTGTACCGTGAACTATGGCTGCCGTCTTCACGGCATGTCCGCCATGTGGCTGTGCACATTCGCCGGCGGAGACCAACACATCAGACTACCGTAACATCCGTATTTTTACGACGACCTTTACACTTACGATAGCCTCAAAGAAAGTGCAATTATTGTAGAGGTTTACACATCGTATCGGCAGCACATCTACGAGTATAAAGATGGATCGTGCCAAAAAATTCCTCTGTTTGGCACTCGTCATAGCACACTTGGCACCAGAGCAAACACTTAATATATTATGAGTTACGTTTATCACTGGGCAGAAATCTTGCAATCTTCTGCGTGTTGCGCATCAGAAAATGTGAAAAAGAAACTTGCAAACATGAGTCATATTAGCTATACGCAAGCCATTCTTGCATGTCTACAAAGCAGTAAAGAAGCTTTTCAAAACACCTTATTCTATAAGACGCTCAAGTAACATACAAAACCAAGTGCAATTAATCGCATAATTGCGCTTCTGTGTATGCAAGGGCAATGCTCTGTCCCTGGCAGCACTTGAGGGCAAGCAGCACTCGTTTTTGCGCACGGTAACATAAACAATCTTTCTCTTACGCGATTTGAACTCAGCCCGCTAGTGAACTGACAGCCGGTTGTTCCACCAGACACAATTGCTTGAATCAACAGCATAAGACTAGCCAAATGAAGTCTGCGGAAACCAACTTCGTTTTGTCGCTGCATATTATCGTCCAGAAAAGATAGTCTGACCACATATTCACCACGTGTACTTACTTTTTTACCACGCGAACTCCTCTGAGTCATGCGCTGTAAGGCAGTATATAGTGCTTATGGAGCTGGTGTTCCACTGTGGGCCCTATTCTTTGAGAATTTTCTTCTCTTTTCTGCACTTTTCTTTTTCTCATGAGTAACAAGAACTAAACGGTGTTGCGCACTCCTGTTCATCATTTCAATAGAAGGGAAAGCACATGCTTTATTTTTAAATTTTTGTTTCAATTACGGTAGTTTAGTCAGCGTCCCTTTTGTCTTGCTTCAGTAACTAAGGTGTATGAACAGCGTGAGTTGACTCGAAAGAAATCTGGAGATAAGGCAGCACTGCCTTTTCTCCCGCTTCTGTTCCTATTTGCGCTTTTCAACAGCCTTCACTTGTGACTCATTGGTGCACCCCACTGCCACGGCTATCAGTTGTCTGGTACCGGGCACTACTCCGTGCGTGTTGCCTGACGCGTTCTTACAAAAATTCTTAAGCGACATTCCCTTCCCCCCCCACCCCCCCCTTCCGAATTTATGACTCAGTCAAAGGCCTCTCTCCGACGACCTGCGGCGCAAATTCATTTTACCTTAACAGTTCCATGAGTAATGACACCCACTATTGCTCTACCCTTTCCCATCGACTCTCCTTCTCTGTCTCTCTACTCAGGTACAGGTCAAGAAAAAAAGCGGCTTCTGCCTGTCAGACTGCCCCCTTCCAGCCAATGGCGCCGCTCTGTCTACGTGATGTCACTGTACACCATCTCCATGCCGCGCTCTCATTTTTCTCTTGACCACAGTGCGGAGAGGGTCTACAACGACGTCACGTTGACAGAGCTGCACCATTGGCTGGAGTGGGGTCCTTTGGATGACAGAAACCGCTTTAGAATTTAACCCATGGTACCTCCATAAAAAGGGCTCCTGCCTGCTGGTGACCGCTTACTGGCTTTCGGCCTTGGAATCGAGCAGTGCCACAGGTGAACTCTGCAAAGAGAGACACAGAGTCTACTGGGAAGATGGCTTCCATCTCTGACAGCTTCTACGGGCTTGGCTACCGTCGTTCCGAGAGACAACCTCAGCGGATGCGTACACAACGGGATGGGAACTCGGTCAACTCTGTACTTTTCGGGTACACACTTCGGTAAGTGTTGGCACCTGAGATGCCTCGAATTTCTGTTCGCATAGGAAAGGACGCGCACAACGCCCGAGTTTACGGACGTGCTTGTGCACTGAAATGCGTAAGATTGCAATAGGCCTATGCGCAGAAAGACGTCACACCGCGCTTACAAGTCCGCCTGTTACGTCGATGATCAGTTCCGTGGCCAACGTTATTTGAATAACTAAGAATGTGGCTTCTGCCTTCGTTCTTGGGTAGCCCGATATCGAAGCCTACAAGCTGGTGATCCCGGATTATTTATGCCCAACCTGTGTTTCCTAACATTCATACTACGCCCACGTGTCCCCATATGTTACTGCAATGTTGAAAGCTTGCCAGTCTTTTTGCGTGTTTTACACGACTCTTTCCTGTTTGTGCTTCCAACTACATTCACAGGTTAGGAAGCCCGGAGTGTGTCATGCCTCTTTCACAGTCGTAGGAGGAAAAAGAAAAAAAAAATACGCGGCGTTGGACAGGTTAACCTCCCTCTACTCTCTCGTCGTAATCCGCCCTTTTCCATTCCCGTGCCTGTATGTGTCGCTGTATACTATGTCACGGCCGGTCTGGACGCGCTCGCTCGCTCTCTCTTTTACGGCCTGCGCACGGGTGGCTGTTGCTACCTATCGCCGCAACTTGGCGGGGGCGCTCCGAGCCAACCCTCTCTAAACCAGCTCCCGGCCGTTGCGGAGGCTAGCGCGCTCTGGGAATGCTCGGCCTCAGACTTGCCGTGTCACTTTCTGAAGCTCCTCTATATGCTATGCATGGTACCAATGCGATGAGAATAAGGTAGCAAGCATATATATGGCAACTCTGGTGCTTTCCGCTTTTCCGAGGGAGAGGCACAAGCCACTGATTCGTCCGCTTCTGCCGCTCCTGAGAGCACTTAGCGATGCGCGTCGCGCTCAGAAGGCTCGGCCGCATGATTCGTCACCGACCGTCAGAACAAATGACACGAAAGATTCTTTTTTGAAAGAAATTGGTTTCCGAAACGTTTACGTCAAATGCACATATGCCAACCATCAATGTGCTTGAAAATGATAAAATATGGTCATTTTTATTCAAGCTGTCGCAATTCTTGCTATATTATTAAAATAAATACCTCGAAAAGGGGAAAGTCACACTCCCCACAAGTAGCCGTGAGTCGCAACCACAGCAGAAGGAACATAATAATAATAATAATAATAATAATAATAAACTCGCACCACACCACGCTGAGTCCCTGCATGCATATAAATTCCCAAGCTCTCACGTGTCCAGAGCTGCAGCGTGCAAGATATGAGAAAAACCTTTTTATGCAATAACGTACGCCGCAGGCGAAGAAAAATAAAGAACTTTCACAGAAACCGTTCAGCATCATACAGAATGTTGTCCTTGGTACTAAAATAATATAATGCACAAGAAGAACTGAAAAGAAAAAAAGCACTGCTGGTAAACACTGTCGTGATGCTTACAGCTAGTTTAAAGTAGTCACATCGTTCACAGCCGGAAATGATTGCGCGTGGGCTTGTGAATATAGCCAGAGGGCTTGTCATTCTGATCTGTTAACTTTTTTGTGTAGTTCACAAGAGGAATCCGGAGAAACTTTTCAGAGATGATGTGCGCCGACACTCTGGCGTGACCCTTGTCCACACCTTCCGGACAGTCCAGAAGCGGCGAATCTTCAAGATATGACTGAACAGTAAATTGCAGTGTCTCGAGGATTTTCTATCGGTAAAGATATTTCACTGCCTTCTCGAAGAACGTCACAATCTCATATGATGGTTCCGGGAAACATTCTGACAATCACACAATTGAGCGGTTCGCCACAAGGCTGAGCAAATCCGTCTCATTGTAGAAACTAAGCAGAAGGACGCACTTCGGGGCATCTGCATCAACATGCCGTCTATCATCCGAAAACTGCGTTATGTTTATGAAGGACGCCGTGGTGGAAGGCTCCGGGAATTTCGACCACCTGGTAATCTTTAGGGTGCACCTAAATCCAAGCGCACAAGCCCCAAGCACTTTCGCCTCCATCAAATATAAGATGGTCAAATTTGACCAACCAACCAACCATTCTTGTTGCTAGTAGCACTGAGTGTGCCTCTTCTTTGCCGAGTGCATGAGTACTTAGAAAGCCAGACTGTCCCCACACGCACCTGTACTGCTTCCACCACTTTCTGCACGCGGAAAAAATAATTAGCACGGTAAAGTGGCCGGGAACAGCTCGTTTACTATACGAAGCGCATGCAAAGCAACGCGCTTTGGGGGGTTGGCTCGCGACGCCCTCGCGCGGAACGCGCCGTCGTCCTGTATAGAAACAGATCCATTGTAGTCGTGGCAGCTGCTCAGGCCGTAAAAGGAGAGCGAGCGCGCGCGTCCAGACCGGCCGTGACTATTTCCAGATATTTGTGGACTTCGCACGACTCGCCTGCTATACATAGTCGGGTCCGCGATTCCAAGGTCGCTGTACCTCGTGTTTAGTTACTGAGGTGCGGAAGCAGCTTTTAAGAGGGCATATCAGTGCGAGCGCCCGTAGAGCATACACGGGTACTTTCAGATGCTCTACTAGGGTCCCTAGAATATTGGCTAGTCTGCCGTCCGCCGAGGAGAGGAGCACGCTTGCCGTATGACGGAGGTGGTGGCGCTTCGAACAGTCCTTATGCTAGCGTGCGGTGCGAGGCCTTCGCTGAAGCGCGGACGCGTTCAGCGTAGTTTAGCTGAACTATTTTATTGCAACAATATTCTGTTGCTGCGTACTGGTGCCACATCACAAATACTAACAGTTTGGATCAACACGCTCGTTCTCGTGAGTTTTCATTCGCAAATGCTTGCTTCGCCGAGGCATATCAAACGAATATACTTTGGGCATCGTTCCTCGGGTGCCACAGGACCAACTGGCAATGAGACTAGTTTTCTTTTTCAGAAAGGTTATTTTATTAGTATGAGCACTAAATAATTAGAACGTGGAGACAAAAGTGGTTATGAAAACAAATAACTAGAAATAATCGCACTGGCAGTGCTCTAAGCTGCACTCCTTGGCGCAGACCATGGCGCAGACCATGGCGCTGCTGCAAGAAAGAAACTAATTAGTTTCAGTTTTGCCTTTCATTTATTGTTCATTGTCGTTTGTTAGTTCACTTCG
>JABSTT010005078.1:0-17775 GCA_013339685.2 Hyalomma asiaticum
GCACTCCTTGGCGCAGACCATGGCGCAGACCATGGCGCTGCTGCAAGAAAGAAACTAATTAGTTTCAGTTTTGCCTTTCATTTATTGTTCATTGTCGTTTGTTAGTTCACTTCGTTTAGTTTATTTTATAATTTCATTTGAATTTTATGCATTTATTGATTGTTCAATTTCAGTTTGATTGTTTCATTGTATGAGGACTATCAGCAATACAAGAGGATGTTCCAACTGAAGGTGCCCCCCAGTTTGTGTAGTCTTTTTTTTTTTTCCTTTATGGTAACCCTGCTGCAAGACCAGCTTGTTGTTTCATTTTTATTTGCATAATTCTCAGGCAACTAGTCAATCACACTGCAATCATTACAAATAGTTGCACTTTCTGTATACGGATTTCTTTACTGTGGTATTTGCAATTTTTCTATGTTTTGTAGGTCACTCCACATTATGAAACATTACCATGTCGTATAGGCACGTTTTAGTAGCGTGACGGTTTCATTTCTACCAAGTGAAAGCTGGTCTTTCTTTAGGAGCATCACACTTTCATATACCAAACTAGTTGCTCTTCAAATGCCGTACTTTCACAAATTAAAATGGTCATCATCACTGTACCACGCCAGTGTTTGTTTCGTATAGTCTTTGTTCTAAGTGGGTTATTCCTGGAATAAATTTCAAGTGTGGTACGTTCTGTGTGTTTTTCGATTGCACAGCGAATTATTCATGTTGTATGTAATTTATGTTTCAACACAGCAGCAAAGTGCACTCCACGTTTCGCAAATAGTGTTTTTAAGCACTGCACTGCAGTTGCAGCAGAGAAAGAAATGCTTCTAGTCAGCGATTCATTAGAATTACAAGGGAATGCACACACTTGTCAAGCTCATACTTTCTTGCAAAGTCACTCAAGTGGGACTACAAGTTTTAGGTGCCGTGGTGAAAATGAATGGTGTGATGTTGACGCTACAATGTTATCGCATGGTTTGCTACATGTAGTGAGACGTTCAAGGTTCATCATACACTTATCATAGTATGTGACAAAGTTGATTTTTGTATTTTTGTGCTTTACCGTTAACTTACGTCTACTCATTTGGCCACGATGTGATGACTAAACTTATTGCAGTGCTGAGCTTTAAAGTTTTACTTCGTGTTTTCGAACTGCTTTTATGATGCTGTGTTTGCTCGCCTCATCTGCATGTTCATGCGAGGTGGCTAGCAAGCATATTGCCTGGTTCCCACCAGTTTATACTGCGCGTCTGAGTTAAAAGGACGCAGCAGTTGCAATCATTCTGTTCTGTTTATGAGAATTGTGCAAACATTTTACTGATGGTGACCGTGAGTGGACAGTTTCAATACTGCTTCCATGAAGTCATACTGGGTGAACGAATGTCTACATTCCACATTTCATGTGACATTTGAAGAAAAAGCTGTACTTTCACGTTGCCATCACGTTTCATGCTTAACTAGGAAAGGAGTACTTTGTGCCAATTCCTCAGTAATGTAACCACAGGCTTCAGCAATACAAACCAATGTTCAGTGCATTGTCCTGAGCAGTAGGTAACAACCGCTGTGTCTACATGTACAGCAAGTGCCATGTCACAGGATCTACACAACATATGCCAGCTGCTGTGGCATCGTATTTGTAATGTTTCACTAGGAAAGAGGTGTTTGATGATGTGCACATTACACACAAGTACCTAGGGAGCAGCAGCAAATCCTCATAGAAAAAGCGGCATGGCACAGTGCCTCAAAACTGCTTAATCATTAATAATACAAAGGAACAGCATCCTTCGAGACTCTTGTTGGCAGGGCAGTACACTTGTTTCTGAGCCCATGACTCAGGCATTCTCTTTTAAAAGAATTCCTTGTGTAAGTTTCATTCATTTTTGTTTCAGTTATCATAACCTGTCAGATGTTTTGCTTTGGAAACATGGACAACCTATATGTAGGTACACTTGATATGTATATGTATTTTTGCACTCTACGTGCTAAGCTGCTATTGCCTAACTGTGCTACTATGCATATAAGTTATGTATGCTTTATGAAAACTCACCATTTCTGTGTACTTAAAAAAAGGTTCACAACAGCACTGCGCTGCTGCCTTCCTTTGAGGAGCATGTCTCACGGTTCCAGCGCCTGTTCGTCCCCTGACTGCTCAGCTGGTGGCACTCCCCTGCAAAGCTCTTCCAATGTCCAGTCGCCCGAGTCCTAGGCAATGCTGTGGAGAGCAGTGCACGCATAAATGATCTGCACTGCTCGGGGCTGTAGAGCATGGTTCGAACGCGCTGCAAGCAGCGAAACTTGTTCTTCAGCACTCCAATATATCGCTCCACAAAACTGCGCATGGACCTGTGCTTCCCCACTGGCCTTTGGAGGTGCTGGCGTCAGGATCACCAAGCGCTGGCATAAGCAACCATGGCTCGAGGGAGTATCCCGAGTTTTCTGTTAAAAGAAAATGATAGCCCAGGGTTCATACAGGTTTCAAAAAGGTAAATTCACACCTGCAAATAGGAATAATAAAAAATAGAGTACCACATATGGTCAAAAGCACTTCCTACCATTTATATACAGAAAAAAAAACCTTTTATGATGGGACAATGTTACAGCTACACTGTTTCAAGCAAAGGCGTGTACAACCTTCTGCATTAAAGGGGGTGGTTTAAATTGCGACCGCCCCCCGGTGCGCACGCCTACGGTTCCCACACAAATATATATTTCGCCAACTGAAAACTTTGGGTCAGCTATTGCGCACGCAATAGTTGTGAGTACCTTCGTGTTCAAAA
Source organism: Hyalomma asiaticum (assembly GCA_013339685.2). Taxonomy (NCBI): domain Eukaryota; kingdom Metazoa; phylum Arthropoda; class Arachnida; order Ixodida; family Ixodidae; genus Hyalomma; species Hyalomma asiaticum. The sequence goes on from JABSTT010005078.1 coordinate 2,769, forward strand.
TACTTCATGGTGTCTTCCTGGTTGTGTATCGATTTCTACTACGACTGCATCCCACATTCCTTAATACCTCCAAAACTCACTACCCGATTACGTATGCAGGCCAGAACAAAAACAATTTTGGGACGGCAAATGCACATGCACTAAAACACATGTTAATCATCGTTACCGTGGACTTGTCAGATTTCGACAAGCTCGTAAAAAGTTACCCGCATGTCCTCTTTCAATCGCTACGTACGCTAGATTGGGCAGTAAATTGAACAATTGCTACGACGAGTGAGTACAAATGGCGACTGAGGTTTAAAGTGAAACATTCCAACGGTACTTACAACCATGACGTTGAGGGTGTAATAACCCTTCCTCGACAAGATGCTTGCTGTGTCCCCTATGCCGAGTCCTTGCGGCTTCCGAATAGCAACCAACGTGCCGTTGACGCACGCTAGCACGCCTGGGATGTTGCCGAGTAGCGCAAACGCCGCCTTCGCCTCATCCTTGGCAGCCACGGTGTCGGCGGAAAGTCCACCAACTTTCGCCGGGCGGCCCGGGCAGCGACGGATATGATGATGGCCTCCGTCACCTCGTAGATGGTGTTACTCACGGCCGACTGCGCCATGCCTATATGCTCCTCGCGACCAACGCTACTCTGGAAGCTCCCTGTGGCAGAGAATCGCAGTGCACACACCTTCCTTGCTGTGGAAAGGCCACTGGCTCGGTGGCATCCAATGAAGGGGTCAAGTTCGTCGCACAAGCTACGCACTGTTCGCTTGGACAGTCGAAAACGCTGCTCTTCATAAGCCAACTCTCCAAATGCATCATCTACCTCGAGTCGTCATCTCTGCGCGTCTGCAGCAGCCGCACAGGCGACACGAAAAGGCACGCGAGAGAAAGGCAATGCCATTTTCTCCACAAACGAGGCAAACGGTCTCAAATTGTTACGTTTCAATCCAATCCAAGCCGTCCGGTAGCCGTTTAGATATCCGTTCGTGCGGATGGACGCTCTCGGCGTCCGTTCATTCGAGTTCGTCCATTAGCAGACGACACGGAATGATTGACAGCTTGCAAACGTCACCACTCACGTGACAATTAACGTCACGCATGTCGTCACGGCTTACATTGACCAATCGCGTGCACCTAAATGGACGGACCGCCTTCGTCCAAATTTTTGACGCGTACAAGATTGCGCCACAGACGAGCAGAGGAGGTGGCGGCGAGGATTTTTTTTTCCTAAAATAAAGTTGTTCTCTCTCTCGGGATCAAGTTCGGCGCACAGCCAACGTACTGTTCGTTTCGACAGACGAAATTGAGGCCGGAATTCATTTCCTGTCAAATCCTCAAATACATCGCGAACCTCCAGGTGCTCCGCGTCCTATCTCAGCGACGACAATGCGAGGACTCAGCGCCCAAGTGGACCGCCATTTCCCTCTGTGACGCAACATTGCGCAGCCGCAGCCGCCGTTTCAATCCAAGCGGAGCCGCTGCCGCGGCCGCTGTTCGCAAAGTGTTCGTAAATCGTTCGCTGAGCGAGCGGCCTCGGGAATCGTTCTCCGCGTAGCAGACGACACGCTCGGTTTGAAAATGATTGACAGGGAATTGACGTCAATTTGACGACACCGAAATCTCGGGGCCCCGGAAGGTTCGACTTTCCACAAGTCGCTACAGGTGGCGAAAAAAACCAGCCGCGGCGCGTTCCATCAAGCTGCGCGTAGAGTGGAACTACTAACCTAGCCCCATATTTTAGTTTGAAATTTTCCTGCTAGAGGCTCTCAATAAGGCCAGAAGTCGTAGGCGTCAAAAACAAAACAAACATGTTGCATCTAAACAATAATGATGATAGTACATGCAGTGCTATCTCTTGATCGTGTATCTTAGTTTAGGACGCCACCGCTACTTTTATTTTTCGTTGCACTGTCAACGGTACAGTTTCTCTCCTCTAATGTGGTTATAGGTAGGTGTACCGTGGGCACGCCCCGCAGATGACGACAGCGGAGCGGCGCTGGCCAATCGCGTGCGGCGATTCCGAACGCTCTCGCTAAAATGCCATCTCCGATAGCCCCCCAGTTGTGCTATTTGATAACGCACTATAGGGGGATCGCGCAGTGCTGCCAAACCGGATGTGCACGCCTGTCAATGGTGATGACTGGACGGCGAACACTATACTGTTTCTAATGCTTGAAACACGCGCTCCGCTGTTCACGTTTCATTTGATGCCGATAGTAAAACTTGTAACGGCCAGCTGCTTGCGAATGGCTGTCGTTCGTACGACTTCCGGGTGACCGTTGCTAGGTTTCCAAAAACTAAGCGATCCACCAGGCGACACGTCGCGCGGCGGCCAATTTCGTCATATATCGCGTCTCTCGTCGCGGTCGCGCAGGAAATCACGCACATGCGGTTTCGGCTTTAGAAAGATCCCCTCGTGGTGCGCAATTTCAGCGTTGTGAAGAAGAAAAATGTTGCTGCTAAAGGCGAGGAAGATGATCCGCATTGAACAAAAACTTAGTGTAGGTACACTAGTGCCGGCACTAACCTGTTATGCGTTATTCGCATAACAGGTTAGAAATCGCACCAGTATTTACTTTTAACACTGATTTCACTATTGCTGTTGCCGCTGCCACATCTTGCCTCATTGTTCTTGCCTTTTTGCCTTATTCTTCTTGCCTTGTTTTTTGTATTATAACATGACGCCTGATCCTGAGATGCAGAAAATGTTGAAAGAAATGAAGCAGGAAATTCGCGACATGAGCGCGTCTTTGGAAAGGGAATTCAGAAAGGAAAATAGAGAACTGAAAGCTTTGTTGTTTTGTGGGGTTTAACGTCCCAAAACCAGTTCTGATTATGAGAGACGCCGTAGTGGAGGGCTCCGGAAATTTCGACCACCTGGGGTTCTTTAACGTGCACTGACATCGCACAGCACACGGGCCTCAACATTTCGCCTCCATCGAAATGCAGCCGCCGCGGCCGGGATTCGATCCCGCGACCCTCGGATCTGTAGCCGAGTACCTTAGCCACTAGACCACCGTGGCGGGGCGGAACTGAAAGCTAGTATGGAAATGTTTACCAAACGTTTCGAAGAAATGAATGCTACTATGAAGGCCATTCAGAAAGAGAATACAGATGTTAAGACTCAGAATGCTTGCCTTGTGTCCGAGTGCACGCTCCTTAAGAAACAGGTGCAAGCAAACGAACTAAGGATAGTACAACTGGAGCAGTACTCGCGAAACAGGAACCTAGAAATCAAAGGTATTCCAGTTTCACAGGATGAAAGTATCCCGAAAATACTGCAAAACATTGGTGATGCTCTCGGTGAACCTATTGTACAGAGTGATATTGAGATATGTCATAGGATTCCAACAAAAGTCTCAACGCAATCAAACATTCTTGTGCAGTTTTCTAGCAGGTCGAAACGAGATGCAGTTTTTGAAAAGGCCAGAAAGAAAAGATTTTCGACTGCTGATATCGGTTTCGCACAGTCTGCCCCAGTATATATCAATGAGCATTTATGTTTTGAACTGAAAAAGCTACTGGGCATGACCATCACGAAAAAGAAAGAAAAGAACTGGCGTTTTGCGTGGACAAAGGACGGCAAGATTTTCGCAAGAAAAACTGAATCTTCCCGAGCACTGCGCATAGCTTTTGTCTCGGATCTCGATAAAATTGACTAGCCAAATGATGGCATCTGTAGATGACGTCATATCGATGAACAATTCCAATTCCGCTTATCTTTCGCCTTGCGAAGTCGGTAACTTGTACGCAAGAAACAAGAATTCTTTGTCCTTTGTCCACATTAACGCACAATCAGTTAGAAACAAGGAAGACCAAATCGTTGCACTTTCTGCCTCCTTCGGTTTCACTCCAGATATACTGATGATAACTGAAACTTGGTTTAAAAATGACGCAGATGTGTTGAAGTTGCCCGGTTTTAACACATTTTTTGTAAACAGGCCTTCTCGAAGAGGAGGAGGCGTTATGTTAATGGCAAAAAACACGCTACATTGCCAAATAATTGAGTCATTTTCTTTTGCTACTTTTGATTATGAAGTGCTTTCGGTGAAATGCAATGATAATGTGTATTGTGTTTTATATAGGCCTCCGGGTGCGAGCATACCTAGCTTTCTGTCTTTTATGGACGATTACTTAAGCTGGATTAATGATAACCGCTTCAAACTCATTATGGGAGGTGATATAAACATTGACTTCCTGAAGGCTTCGAAACCACGAGAAGAATTATGTAGGACTCTTGAATCCAATGGTTTTGCAAATGTAATAAGTTATCCTACTCGTATTTCACTTGACTCAACTACCCTGATAGACGTCTTCATAACTAATATTGAAAATACACATTTATCATCGGGTGTTGTAGGCATTCACATCAGCGACCATCTCCCAATCTTTCTTTTCCTTAAGCAAGCCATGTCTCTTGAAACCGCGAATCGTTTACCTTTGACTCTACGGGACATAAATGCACACAGCCTAGACAAGTTTCGTAATGAAATATTGCTCATTGATTGGACACCTTTACTGCTTATTACCGACCCGGAAACCGCCTACGAATATTTTAATAAAAAATTTAAAGCTGCGTATGAGAAATGTTTTAGGTACAAGGTTCTTAAACCTGCCCGCAAGAGTAGAAAGCCTTGGGTGACAAATCAATGTTTACAGGAAATACGCATTAAAAATCGCTTATTTCATAACTTTATTTCAACGCGATCTGGAGAAACCTTACGTCAATTTAAGGTTCAACGAAACAAAGTCAACAATCTTTTACGTCGTGAGAAAAGAACATACTTACAAAACTTATTTAACGTTGACGTCACGAAAAAATCTGATATTCTTTGGAAGCGTATTAACTCGGTTCTTGGCCGAGATGACTGTAAGGAGACTATTAGGGAAATAACGATTGATGGAAATGTAATATCAGAAAAAAAATTAGCCGGAGCTTTCAATGAATATTTTACCAGTTTAGTAAAGAGTTCTCACGATCCCAATTGTTTGAATTTTTTAAGTTCACGAACCAGTGATTCTGCATTTTTGGCTCCTACGACACCTAAAGAAATAATTGATACATTTCTATCAATTAGAAATAGTAAATGTTGTGATATTGACGGCTTTGAAATCGGGCCTGCAAAGTACGTATTAGATGCCATTACTCCAGCCCTGACACACATCTACAATCTTGTTTTATCTTGCGGTACTTTTCCAAAAAGCCTCCAGGTTGCTAAAGTTATAGTGTTGCATAAGGGCGGGGATAAAAACGCTTTTACTAAATATAGACCATTATCAGTCTTACCAATTTTTTCAAAACCACTGGAAAAATTAATTCACAGCCGTATTACATCCCTTATAAGCAAGCATAAATTAATGACAAATATGCAATTTGGTTTTACGAAAGGTCAATCCACAGAAACTGCCCTTCTAACACAAAAAGAAATAATATTAGAATCCTTCGAACGTCAATTATGTACCCTAGGAATTTTTGTGGACTACTCAAAGGCGTTCGACTGCATAAATCATACCACACTTATAGAAAAATTGAACTATTACGGCTTTCGGGGTGTTTTTCTGAAATTAATCAAATCGTACCTACAGCATCGCATGCAGAAAGTGGTTATCAATAGACACACGTCTGATTTGAAACCACTTATTGCAGGAGTGCCACAGGGAAGCATTTTGGGGCCCTTGCTTTTTTGTATATATATTAATGATTTAGTGAGTATTGATCAGGATGCAAAATTTGTTATATATGCAGACGACACTACAATTCTTGTAACCGCGAAGGATGCTGAGGATGTCATAATTAAAGCCAACAAAGTGTTATCAAAATTATCATCTTGGAGCACAGCAAACTCGTTAAAAATCAATGTCAATAAAACAAAGGCCGTACTTTTTAGGCCAAGAAATCGAAACATAAATATTCGAACGAGTTTACATCTAAATAACTCCATTCTGCCAATTGTACCCTCCTTTAAATGTCTTGGCGTTATATTTGAGCAACATTTATCATGGAATACTCATGTGGAAATGCTGGTGGGTAAACTCTCTCAGGTGACTGGTATACTATGCAAGTTGCGTTGTTTTCTTCCAGAAAGTATTAAGCTTCTTTTGTATAAATCCCTGTTTCTATCATACATAAATTACTGTCATCTCGTCTGGGGCACAACAACACTTACCAATACCAATACCCTCTATAGAATGCAGAAAAAAGCTGTGCGTTGTATTTTAAATGTCCCTTACTTAACGCCAACCAGTCCTCTATTCGAAAAACTGAATCTGGTACCAATGCCCAACGTTTATGAAAATATATTAATTAGAAGTTACAAGAACAGTATTAAAAAAAACAGCGACACCCTAAAACGTATTTCCAATTTAATGCCAAAACATAAAACAACCAATACAAGGAGCACCGAAATATGGCAGTTACCGATGTCTAGAAGAAATTATACCTATCAGATGCTACGTTACAGGCTACCATATCACTTAAACAAGGAAAACATAATATAAAATTTCATATTGTATGATAGAATGAACATGTCTGTCAGTGCAAACACCTATGTGGTAGTGCTCATAATGCTGTGTATTTTCTTCCATAAAAATTCGGTTTCCTCTTTGTACTACGCTTATAAATAAGTTTTGTATAAGCACTCGAATCAAATATGTTGTATCCCCCAAAAATTGTGTATGTAGTATGACATTTTCCATGTTTCTGTTCATCTTCTGTGTTTCTTTCTTCTGTTTTTTTTTCACGGTTATGTATTTTTAGAGTTATGCGTTTTGGCCATTCTATTATTTCTATATTTTTGCGTTAAACTGCTTTTTCCATTTGTTGTTTTGTCTCTGCCTCGAAAAATTGGGGCCATGGACCACGTCAAGCCTTGCTGGCTTTTTGTTCATGGTCCTCAACATTGTATGAATGTTGAAATAAAATTGATTGATTGATTGATATTGTATATATTAAAAAGGCGTTTACGCGGACTGCAGGAACCTTTTTTATTATTATTTTTTTCAAACCTCGGGTTTATCCGCCGGCAGCCCGCACTACCGCCCACATGAATTCATTCTTCGTGCAGACTGCAAAGGACTGGAATCGTCTTCCTGCCGACGTGGTGCACCACTCCAGCCATTCATCCTTCAAGGCATCAATAGAAACCATCATGTTCTATACTCTAAAAACAAAGGGAGTGCTGGGCACTCACTTTGGGGGAGTACTTTCGTGTCCCAAATTTAACTCCTTTTTCAAAGTAGATCAACCCCATTGCAGGTTACCGGCACTCTCTCCAAAACAGAGTAGTAGGACGCCTCCGAAGGGGATTCGAAGACTCTTTTGAAGAGAGCTCTACTACCCCACCAAGCGGGGTGCTAGTACTCCCAGAGGGTGTAGCAGAGACAAAAAAAAGAAAAAAAACAAGCAGAGCGTTTTTCGACCATGCTACAATTAGCAGGCATTTAATTACATCACACTGAAGATAGAACATACAGGCTAACATGACACGAACGCACACACACGCCAATAACACAACCACAGCAAAGCACAAAGCCCACAACACACTCGCGATACACCGTCTTAAGTCCCGTATATATAACCGCTATACTTGACCTGCTATATAGCGCCAGTGGTAAGGTACTGTTCTGCGTAATTAACAAAAAGTATGCACAGAACAAGCGTATATTTAGCGTTGCCTCATAGGTAGCCGCTCGCCGCACAGATCTGTTAATCTAAACGCGCGGAACATATACAATGTCTTTTAGATTAACGCATTCCTATCATGAGCTGGCATTCCGTTTTACGGGCAAGCGCGAGTTCGCAGTGCTGGTTCGCGATGTAAAATGCACCTGAGGAAGCGAGTACGAACATAATAGCGGCTGAATTTCATCAACGCCAGCGAAGAAAAGCGGCACCCGGGTGCTCCGCTACCACCCGCTTCATTACGACGGCGTTCCCTTACGAGTCCGTCGAGCACGTCTGTACGGCGAACAACCGCTGGCGATCACAAAATATGCACTCCTCGTTGTTCGTTATTCTGCACACAGATGAAATATAGCCTCTGCCATCAGGAGTGTTTAAGGTATTATGCTGTACTTACCAGACTTGCGAACGGGACGGATCGCAGTCACGGTATTTTCACCGTCGACGCGCTCATGGCCGTCATACGGCTCGGTGCCGAAGTCGTAGCGAAGTCTTTTTCTTTACATGTATGAGTTATATCTAGTGAGTCGTCGGAGACCAGCCGTCGACGATCACAACAGCTTACTGTGTCGCTGAAAGTGTATTCCTCTTCGATTCGCACACGTAAGCGAAGAATCCGAGGCGTGTAGGCCGGCGGGTTTCACATAGCACGGGTACGGCCGTTCGATCGGGGAAAAACAGGAGAGGCAGCTCGCTATGACTCCCGTCGGTTGAGGCTCGTGGTCGAGGAAGGCACCGTTCATTAAACGTACACTGCATGCGTTTGTACGCGAAAGCTTGTACGTAGAAGTCGTAGGAAGGCCGCTCCTAGAGTTCTATCGAAAAACACTTCACAAAGCGGCTGTTGTCTTCTTCAATCGTCCGCTCCCACCCCAGCCGCCATGTTTGCGGCTGCGAATGCGAGCAAGACTTGGGTGTGGCAGGAGTGAATTGCATTTTACTCTCTCATGCCGCAAGAGGTATGGACATTTCACTGCATCCGACGTTTTGCTAGGGTAGAACGGTGCCCTCGAGAGTAGCTGGGTCGTTTCACTCCTGCGAAACCGGCAGCAGTTTTTAGAGTGTAGTTAGAGTGTGTTTAGAGTGTACCCACCTCTCATGTGATACCCCTCACGGGGCATTTAAGGTACTAATAAATAAATAAATAAATAAATAAATAAATAAATAAATATTTGCGGTTGAGAGAACAGAGTATTTCTTTCATTTTTTTTTGCAAGGGTGTGGTGAGGCGGGGGATTACTAAACTGGTGATTGATCCTGCCTTGCGAAGACAGCAGCGGCCTGCGATAAATTCTTCGCCGTCCATAATTTTAATGGTCGGCTCGTACACTTCACGGCTTGCATCCTTCGCTGAGGCACGTGAAACAAAATTAAAAAAAAATTGGCAGATCCCACGTGCAGTGGGAATCAAGGAAATGCGAAGCACGCATCAGGATCGTAAAATAGATTTGCGTTGTTGTCTCGCTATACCGAGTTTGGTACATATGAAGTTAACGAAACGGCCGTAATAGCACCATGACTGTGGCATGTAGACCATGCCACTCATGCCCACTTGCCATGATCCTCACGTTATGAGCTCTCATTTACGCTCGTCATGCAGTCGTGTTGTGCCGTAGCAATTTTGGTATACGTCCCATTAAGGAAACGCGGGGCATGTATATCGTGCGTTTATGACATGCATTTAATGATTTTCATGTTATGACCTGTCATTTATGATGATCATGTAGTCTTGTTCCGCCATACCAATTTTTATGCACCCCATTAACGAAAAGACAGTATAGCGACAGGACCGGAGCATGTAAATCATGCCGTTCATGACATGCACGTCATGATTTTCATTTTTCACCAGTCATTTATAATAGTCATGCAGTCGTGGTGTGCCATAGCAATTTTGGTATACATCCCATTAACGAAACGCATGGCATGTAAATCATGCCGCCCATGACATGCATATCATGCTTTTCATGTTATAACCTGTCATTTATGTTCGTCATGCAGTCATGTTGTGGCATACCAGTTTTCGCGTACATACCATTAACGAAACGGATAGGTGAGTACCACGACCATGCCATGTAAATCATGCCGCTCATGACATGCATATTGTCACGTGGTTGTGACAACCGCAGCACTTGAGACGAAGCACGCAGGACTCAAGCTGATGTCAGGTGAACTGTTTATTGGGCGAACTTGTGCCCAGCAAAACAAAGCCAATGACAATGCACAGCAAGAGCGGCGTGAACAGTCGTCGGTCGACGGAAAGACTGACAAGCGGCGCCGCGCGTCGGCTTTTATACACATGGCACAACGCGTTCTCGCATTATCTCTGGAATTCCAGAAGTTACTAAAATGTGCGCGTCAGCATGCAGAGTTTCAGGAATTGTAGACCCGGTTCCCGATGTGGCATGCAAGATAATCGCTGCTTGCGTTGGCATAACAGAAAGTGATAACTGCGCTTGCCGCACACAATCCAAGGAATCGCGCGATTCACAGGACTGTGATAACGGCGTTCGCGAAAAGAACCGCACGTATTTACTACCCACCTGAAAAGCATAGTCGTGATGCTGAAAACAAAACATGCAAGCAAGAGTACATACAATAAATTAACAATACGTCACAGTTAATCAGGGCGCATAATAAACTGTCAGTCGCACCACGTGTACTACTTCTGGTCGTGCACGGCGCCGCTGGGATGACGTTAAGCCATCGGGCACGACCTCATAGTCCAGTTCACCACAACGCCGGAGTACCTTGTAGGGTCTAAAGTAACGCTGTAAGAGCTTCTCACACAATCCCCGTCGTCGTATCGGCGTCCAGACCCAGACAAGGTCGCCGGGTTGGTATTCGGTGTGGCGTCGTCGAAGGTTGTAGTGGCGCCTATCGACTGTCTGCTGGCCCTTGATACGCAGGCGGGCTAGCTGTCGAGCTTCTTTGGCGCGCTCCAGGTAGCTGGCAACGTCGAGGTCTTCTTCGTCGGTCTCGACGGGTAGCATGGCGTCAAGAATCGCTGTTGCGCTCCGTCCATAGACAAGCTTGTATGGAGCAAGCTGCGTCGTTTCTTGCACAGCCGTGTTGTACGCGAAGGTCACATACGGAAATATGGCATCCCACGTCTTGTGTTCGACGTCGACGTACATGGCCAGCATGTCGGCGATGGTCTTATTTAGACGCTCAGTGAGGCCATTTTTCTGCGGGTGGTAGGCGCTCGTTGGCGGTGGTTCGTGTGACTGTACTTCAAGATCGCCTGAGTTAGGTCAGCCGTAAAGGCCGTACCTCTGTCGGTGATGAGCACCTCCGGGGCTCCGTGACGCAGGACGATTTTCTTGATAAAGAACTTGGCGACCTGGGCGGCAATGCCCTTGGGCAAGGCCTTTGTTTCGACATAGCGGGTGAGGTAGTCAGTCGCCACGACGATCCATTTATTGCCGGAAGTCGACGTCGGGAACGGCCCCAGTAATTCTATGCCGATTTGCTGGAACGGCCGTTGAGGTGGTTTGATGGGTTGCAGAAGTCGAGCTGGCCTAGTTGTCGGCGTCTTGCATCGCTGACAGTCACTGCATGTCTTTACGTAATGGCCGACGTCGGCAGTGAGGCGAGGTCAATAGTACTTCGCTTGTATTCTTGATAGTGTGCGAGAAAAACCGAAGTGTCCGGCTGTCGGATCGTCGTGTAAAGCTTCCAGAACCTTTGGATGTAACGCTGAAGGCACCACGAGGAGGTGGTCGGCGCGGAGCGGCGAGAAGTTCTGTTTCAGGAGAACGTTGTTCCGCAGGAAAAATGAAGCCAGTCCTTGGCGGAATACTTTCGGCACGTCGGTGGTCTTTCCTTGCAGGTAATCCATGATGCTCTTGAGCTCTGGGTCAGCTCGTTGGCGTTCCGCGAAGGCGTCGGTACTTATGGGTCCCAAGAAAGAGTCGTCGTCCTGGTCACCCTGGAGCGGCGGATCGACGGGGGCGCGAGACAAGCAGTCGGCGTCGGAGTGGTTTCGTCCGCTCTTGTAGACGACGGTAATGTCAAATTCTTGCAGTCTGTGACTCCACCGTGTGAGGCGCCCTGATGGATCTTTCAAGTTAGCTAGCCAACACAAGGCGTGGTGGTCACTCACGACTTTGAAAGGCCTACCTTACAGGTAGGGGCGGAATTTTGATGTAGCCCAGATGATGGCAAGGCATTCCTTTTCCGTGGTGGAATAATTCGCTTCTGCCTTTGAAAGTGACCGGCTAGCGTAACTGATGACCCTTTCAAGTCCGTCGGTCCTTTGCACGAGCACGGCGCCGACCCCTGTGCTGCTTGCGTCCGTGTGAATTACGGTGTCGGCTTTTTCGTCGAAGTGTGCGAGTATTAGCGGCATGTGCAGGCGTCGCTTTAGTTCTTGAAATGCCTCGACTTGCGACGTTTCCCATTTGAATTCAACGTCGGCCTTCGTGAGGTACGTCAGCGGCTCGGCGATGCGCAAGAAGTTCTTGACGGAGCGACTGTAATAAGCGCAGAGGCCAAGAAATCGGCGTGCTGCTTTCTTGTCGGTGGGCGCAGGAAAGTCAGCGATCGCAGCCGTTTTCTGTGGATCACGGCGTACTCCCGACTTGCTGATAACGTAGCCAAGGAACAATAGCTCCTCGTACGCGAAGCGGCACTTTTCTGGCTTCAGGCTAAGTCCGGAGGCTTGATTACTCGAAGAACAGCTTCAAGGCGCCGGACGTGTTCGTCGAAGCTGGAAGCAAATACGACTACGTCGGCCAAGTAGACGAGGCAAGTCTGCCACTTCAAACCTGCGAGTACTGTGTCCATAACCCGTTGGAACGTCGCAGGCGCCGAGCAAAGGCCAAAGGGCATGACCTTAAACTCAAACAGGCCGTCTGGTGTTATGAAAGCAGTCTTCTCTCGACCTCTCTCGTCTACTTCGATTTGCCAGTAGCCGGTTTTGAGATCCATCGACGAAAAATACTTTGCTTTGTAGAGTCGATCCAAAGCATCGTCTATCCGTGGAAGAGGATACACATCTTTCTTCGTGATCTTGTTCAGACGACGATAATCGACGCAAAAACGTAGGGTTCATCCTTCTTCCTCACTAACACCACGGGCGATGCCCACGGGCTCGTAGACGGCTGAATGATGTCCTCACGCAACATTTCGTCGACTTGTTGCTTGATGGTCTCGCGTTCCCGTGCCGAAACGCAGTAGAGGCTCTGACGGAGAGGACGGGCATATTCGTCGGTTATGATGCGATGTTTCGCGAGAGGGGTCTGACGAAGCCTTGATGACAACGAGAAGCAGTCCTTGTATTGCTGGAGTAGGGCCTTGAGCTCCTTTTGTTGCTGCCTGGAAAGGCCTTGATTGACGTCGAAGGCGGGCGCAGACACTGCGGTCGGCGTTGCGGGTCCGTGAGAATCGGTGCGGGCGAAGGCATTGCTTACTTCCACAAATTCAGTTAGGTGCGCTACCGTCGTACCCCCATTCAAGTGCATATTCGTTGCTGAAGTTCGTCACCATTACCTTGGCTTCGCCGTTATGAAGCTTGGCTACGCCTCTTGTGACGCACATCTGACGGTCTAGGAGCAAGTGCTGGTCGCCTTCGATGACACCTTCAAAGTTGGTAGGCGCTTTGGTGCCGACGGAAATGATGACGCTCGACAATGGCGGGACAGTTACCTGCTCGTCTGTCACATTCAAGGCATGATAAGCGACGGTGCAGTCTGACGGCGTAGCATTATCCGTGGACAGCATGATTGACCTGGATATTACGTCGATGACTGCGCCGTGCTGGGGGGCTATCGGAGATGGCATTTTAGCGAGAGCGTTCGGAATCGCCGCACGCGATTGGCCAACGCTGCTCCGCTGTCGTCATCCGCGGGGCGTGCCCACGGGACACCTACCTATAACCACATTAGAGAAGAGAAACTGTACCGTTGACAGTGCAACGAAAAATAAAAGTAGCGGTGGCGTTCTAAACTAAGATACACGATCAAGAGATGACACTGCATGTACTATCATCATTATTGTTTAGATGCAACATGTTTGTTTTGTTTTTGACGCCTACGCCTTCTGGCCTTATTGAGAGCCCCTAGCAGGAAAATTTCAAACTAAAATATGGGGCTAGGTTAGTAGTTCCACTATACGCGCAACTTGATGGAACGCGCCGCGGCTGGTTTTTTTCGCCACCTGTAGCGACTTGTGGAACGTCGAATCTTCCGGGGCCTCGAGATTTCGGTGTCGTCAAATTGACGTCAATTCCCTGTCAATCATTTTCAAACCGAGCGTGTCGTCTGCTACGCGGAGAACGATTCCCGAGGCCGCTCGCTCAGCGAACGGTTTGCGAACGATTTACGAACACTTTGCGAACACCGGCCGCGGCAGCGGCTCCGCTTGGATTGAAACGGCGGCTGCGGCGGCGCAATGTTGCGTCACAGAGGGAAATGGCGGTCCACTTGGGCGCTGAGTCCTCGTATTGTCGTCGCTGAAATAGGACGCGGAGCAGCTGGAGGTTCGCGATGTATTTGAGGATTTGACAGGAAGTGAATTCCGGCCTCAATTTCGTCTGTCGAAGCGAACAATACGTTGGCTGTGCGCCGAACTTGATTCCGAGAGAGAGAACAACTTTATTTTAGGAAAAAAAAAAAATCCTCGCCGCCACCTCCTCTGCTCGTCTGATAGCCTGGAGTTGTTTCTCAGGCTTGAGTCGCGGTGAACGGTGTCCCACGCTCCAGGCGAGGGAATGGTCAAGAGATCGGAAATCGGGTGCCAAGGTCCCCGTGGAATTTCGACGGAGAGAAAAGAGCTGCGCATGTTGATGTTCTTTAATTGCTCCTGGAAGTTTCCAGCGCGCTGTCGGTAGTGAAGAGTTAGTCGGGCTTTCACAGTTGGGGTGCACCTCCAAAAATGCGATAAGGAGCTCCCTCTGCCTCTGAGCACCCGCGGGCCGAGATGCACGTTTTTTTTTTTTTCGAGGACATGGCAGCAGCAGACGACGACACGAAATTTAGATATGACGCCACTTACGCGCACGCTTCTTGTTTTTCGCGCCCGCGACACCGCTTAGCGAACCTGCAGAGAACGATATTGATGCTTAAGAGCGTGTTTACGTCTGAGAAGAAGAAAGCACCGTTTTTAAAAGGAGCAGATTTCTTAATTTCTCAGGAGAAACATTTTGGCTTTCAGAAGCAGACGACAAACGGAGTACGTCATCATCCGAGGAGCGCGCCGCTTCCCCATTGGCCGCGCCGGCCGCGCTCCTCCCATTCTCAAAGCATTGCTCAAAGCTATCGCGGACCACCCACTTTTTGACGTCAGTGTTCGGAAAGCGTTCTCGAGCGAACACCCGATCTCCGATAGCCCCCC
>JABSTT010005079.1:0-17042 GCA_013339685.2 Hyalomma asiaticum
GCGGCTCCTTACGATGCCATGACTACTACCTAAATACCTGCACATCCAAGTCTGAATGTTTGCGTGACAAGAGTTGCACAGCAATGACTGACACGATTACAATATTTTTTCGCCAACTTTGCCATTGCTGGCACCAGTGGCCATAGAAACTTGCTTCTGTGCAAATTGAGTGCTTAAGCTAATTCAGCCTCCTTTCACCATCATAAGACCGCAAGGACATTTGGAGATGCACAAGCAGAACCTCCTTGCAAACAAAAATAACTCGTAAAATTTCAAGTAACATTTTTAAAGTTGTAAAATGCGCCCAAACTTAAAGGGTCCCTGAAACGGTTTTTTTATTTATTTTTTGACATTGTGTCACTGATTAGGCAACACAATTGTGAAAGCATTCAAAACCATAAATAAAGCGAAGCACCATGCGCTAAGGCAGCTATGGGCTTATTTCTGTCGCCTTCCTCCTTACCACTGCTGTTCCTCCTCAACTCGATGTGCTGCGGATGCGCGCTAGCGACGACTGCGCAGGTAGAAGCCTGCGTATAAGTTCCCTACTGCTACATTTTTCATACCGCTGTGCGAGCCCTCCGTAGCAACATAGCACCGGGATGCCTTTACTGAGGTCGCCGGCCTCGGCAGTGCTAGCCTCTGTAATAGTGCGCCAGCAACTCTGTGTGCGCAATGCCATGACGATACCGTTGGCTGGCCATTCGGTGCTCATGACATCCCGTGCTTGCGCTTCGTGGCACCCATCGCATGTCCCGTGGAAGGGCGGTTGGAAACGCTTTGAGTTGAGTCGCGTCGATCTCTCACAGTGTACGTATTTAAAACTTTGTAGTAATTACATGCTTAACGCAAAGTGCTGATATTGTTATGCTAATGATCAGAAGGACTCAGGCTATTGGTTGCAACGCATTTGTACAAAATCACCGAAACCGTTTCAGGGTCCCCCTTTAACATCCTTCCGTCCCAGTAACTCTCAGTCTGAGTGAAGAGCCTGTGCTAAGGGTGCAGCCCAACACACACTTTACACTCCTCCCCCTCCCCAACCCCACAGACACACACACCAAGCCACAGCACATTAGTGTGTATCCATGAGTAACATATGTGTTCACAGGGCCTGGCAGAGTGCAGTCCGCACACATCGTCATGCTCAGCTGCCTAGGGAGTGAAGCAAGGTGTGGTGAGATTTTTATGCCAGTTTTGGTCTTACACCTTAACACACGTTTCATGCCAGACAGCATGCGTACCTTACTGCACTCTGCTCCTTCTTCAATAGCATCGACTTCGCTTTGTTTTGGCGACAGGGAAGGACTGATCACACTGCAATTCTGTGCAGCTGTGATCGTTTCTGCTGCTTCTTTATCGTCCTGCTGTAACCTATGTGCTGGCTTGGCACCCACTCTGGCTTGATGTCATCAAATGGTCTTGCTGGCTTCCCTGCAAATTATGATCACATCAGTGAGCCTGCTACAATCGAGTCACGGCCTCTCAGTTCAGTGAACCCAGCTGGTGTGCTGGTCTAGCTGCACACAAGCAAGCCGATATGAACAAGTAGCAACAGACGAGATTAGCACTCATGACCATGATCTAGCCAGTCTGGACTCTGCTTCGATCATACCTAAAATTGCTATGTATGTCAAGCTCACTGTACATCAAGCTCTGGTTGAATGTTAACATGCTGGTAGTGCCGGGGATGTATGACAACCATTCAGCTCTACCAGTTGAGCGAAGATCGCGATCAAATGTACTGGCACGGCAGGGTTACAACAGTATTTGCACTGCAGATGTGAACATGTGCGGTGATGGTGAGATGCGGCTGCTGCAAGAGGTGATCATGTTGCCATGCGTCCCCTGTGGCAAACTTGTTAATAGCTCCGAACGAAAAGCGCACAGCTTCAACACAACATAAAGTAGGGGGGAAGGCCCGTGCACTCTTACTAGCAGGCAACTCTCTTTTGCACTACCCATTTACAGCTTCTAAGTGGGAAGCCTGCATATAGGCTCCCTACTGCTATGTTTTTCATAGCGCCGCCTGGGCAGAGTCTAACATCTGTCTCAAAAGGCTCAGCGCCCTGGACGTGTGCTTGCGCAAGAAATATGCCGCGCCCATGAACATGCGCGTTAGGTTGTCAGGCCTGGGGTACCTCAGAGTGACTATCCTGTCCACCCTACCTAGTGCATCCTGTCCACACGCGGATGCACTAGGTAGGGTGGACAGTTAGCGGAGAAATAAGCACGTCCACCGCGGCCCGTACAGGTCCGCGTGGCATTGCTACCTGGAATTTCTTTGCAAATCTTGTTGGTGTTCGTGGCATCCCAACATCCACGTTTTACCTACCACTCGGATATCTCGCGCGAACCTCGTCGCGACGGGAGCGATCTGTTTTTCGGCTGCATCAGGTACACAGAGGCACGCAGCGACCCGTCATCATTAGTAAGGGATTGCGGTGCTGTACGAATTCAAGGAGACAGAAGAGAACACCAGAAATGTGTTCAAAATGTAACAGACACCTCACAGCTATCGTTACCTTTAGCGAGGCACACAGCGGTACACCAAAATGGCACTGCGTTTACGTCCGGAAAAACAAGCGTGGCGGAGAACGTACATAACGCATTTTTGTCACATAAATCGCTAGGTGAAACGAATAAAAAGAAACAGCAGATCGAGGGTTGGTATTAACGCATTCTACTTAGTTAAGCGCGGCACAAAAGACGCAGTTATCGAATACTGCAGTCTCGGAAGCCGTGTCTTTTGGCGTACTACAATGTCATCGCTTTTTGTCAGGCGAAGATAACGCGAATGAACTAAAATCTTAAATGATGCCAAATTTGCTTCACAAAATTAATTTGCACTTGGATGATTAAGAGCCCACTGAAAAAAAAAAAAGGTAAAATGTTTACATTAGCAGCATTCAAAGGCATTGCCTTCGAGATCTTATGCTACAACTCGGCTAAAAACGTCGTTGCGATGAAGGTTCATATCCCTTCGCATAAAACTTTCGTCGCCAAAATGTGATGCTCAACATTTTATTTTAACTAGAACAATGGTTTCCATAATTTTCCCATGAGCAACAGTTGGCAATCTCAAAGGACATGCTGCGTGCCCCTTGAAAACATGACGTCTGAGCAGCCATGTTTTTACCTAAAATTATAAGTTAGAGAAAACTGTTGCTTACCTACTGTGCAAACACACGATGCTAACTTTACAATAGGCGTACAATGCTCTATGAAGTAAATGTTTTGAAAAAACCATCTCAGCGTGCACCGTAATTGCGTCACGATATTCGGCTGTCATCATTATCATCATCGCCACACGCGGCGTTTCATTTGCGTTCGTCGTGCGTTGCGTCGGGTTCTAGAAGAAACGCTAACAGAGTAGGCTAATTTTTCTCCCTTCCACATCACGTTGACGTTGCCTGCTTGTCGTGCGCACGCTTGTGTGTGTGTGTCCCTCGGACTCTCCGCCGCTCAACTTCGCACCGGACTCGACGATCGCCGTGAGAAGAGAGAAGAAACATGGGCGACCGCTACAACATCCACAGCCAGCTGGAACACTTGCAGTCCAAGTACATCGGTACAGGCCACGCGGACACCGCCCGCTACGAGTGGCTGGTGAACCAGCACCGAGACAGCTACGCCTCGTACCTGGGCCACTTCGACATGCTCAACTACTTCGCGGTCGTCGAGAACGAGACCAAGGCGCGGGTGCGTTTCAACATCATGGAGAAGATGCTGCAGCCGTGCGGACCGCCTCCGGAGAAGGCCGAGGACTGAGCCCGCCACGAAGCCCGGCCTGTAAATACGCATCCTGTCACGCTCACTCTTCGGCGCATTGTTAAAAATAAACAGCCAGTTTATATCGTACATGGGCTGTGTCACTGCGACATTACAGACGTCACGACCTGCCGTGTGTGCGTGTTGAAGTCAGTGGAAGCATTCCAGTGACTCTAGTGTGTGTGTGTGTGTGTGTGTGTAGCCCTAGCATGTGCAGCGGCCGCCTTAAGCGTGATTTGGGCGCAATACTGTCGTGGCCATGCGCAGAGTTCATATATGCTATAGTCGTCATTCCCTTATGCTCCTGCTCTGCGGCGCCGAGTCTTGCAAAAAGTAGTGCGAGAGCTGTGGTTTGGGGTGATGGAAAGACGCTATTTTTTGTAGCCTTAGTTGTGAAGCACGATTCAGGAACAGGTTGGGGAGGGGCCAAGGCAAGTTTATAAGTACCTTACAGGGCCCTCTTGGGGAATTGTGTAAGGGGCATACAGCATGTACAAAAAATGATAAATATGCATAGCATAGAAATATTGATTACAGCAGAAGATGTAACTTAACATAGAAACTTAGAGTTAAAGGAAGAAGAGTGGAAAGGAGAGGTCACCTTATCGAGACATGAGTAACATCGATCAATAATTGAGCACCAATCAGTGTAGGCCATGGTGTAGGCATACTCGCAAACACGGCCATTTTATCTGTGTTAAGTTGCATGGCAGTTGAGTGTGTGCAGCCCTTCGACGAGTGCATCCGCGAGCATGAGCCAACGCATGTCTTTTTGAACAGCAGAAATTGACATGGGCTTGCTGAGAATGAGACCTTTAAGCTAGGTCGAGTAGGAGTCTTAGAGAACGAATACCATCAGATACTGATTGAAAAGAAACGTCAAGTTTTGTAGAGTCTTTCCATTAACAAAAGAAAAGAAACAAATCAGGCAGTTTCCTTGTTACTGTTGGAATTGGCGTCATGCGAATCAGTCGGCAAGTAAATTGCCCATGCTTAAACAGCAGCGCAATATTCCAGGCACGAGGACAAACACACAGTGATGCACACAACACCCATGTTGTGTGATCAGTGCTCGTATTGTGTGCATCCCAGTGCATTTGTCCTCATTACTCAAATTTTGTGCTGCTGTTAACCCATGTACCACCAACTAGACAACTACTACCACATATGTCTGTGCTTAGTTGATTGACAGTGAGCCAGATGCTTAGAGTAGGATCAACGTTGTCATGCAGTGTGCATGATTGGGCGTATGCTTAACGTAGCGTAACCAGAAACGTCAGCAGCGCTCTGGCTACTGAATGGGGTAACTCGTGGTACGACGTAACGTTAGCACTCATGTTAGTGCACAACAAAGACGCCTGTTTGACAAATAAAGTGGACGCTATGGCACGCTGATGTTCGTACCGTAAGCATTGTTCGTTGAAGTAGTCCTATGGGATCGAGTGGAGTAGCACAGAAACAGGCTCAGTGGCAGTGAAACATGTATTCTTTTTTATTGCATTGCTATGGGAGTGCTTAACACACATTAGAAGTGCAACCTTCGTTACACAAGCACCAGCATCACAAATGCTGGTACAATAGGCTTAGTTACTATGTGTAATGCACTGGACGAGTGGCTGTAGCCCAGTGGTAGCATGCTTGCTTGGCAGCAGGCCTGTGCATGAGAGCTTGTTGAAGCGCGGTTAGCAAGCACAGGCTCGCTGTCATCACTCTCTTCTTTTGAGCTGCTTAAAGAGCCAAGGTTGGTGAGTAGCTGCTCCCAATCATCGGCCTCGGAATCGTCACGAGAGTTAGATGATAGGTCCAGAAGAGCATCAATTTCTTCCTTGGGCAGACTTCGCTCAGAAAAGTATCGTTTTCCCATGTTCTACAGAAGTGCGAGACTTGTACACATCCGCCCCGCCACGGTGGTCTAGTGGCTATGGTACTCGGCTGCTGATCCGAAGGTCGCGGGATCGAATCCCGGCTGCGGCGGCTGCATTTCGATGGGGGCGAAATGTTGAGGCCCGTGTGCTGTGCGATTTCAGTGCACGTTAAAGAACCCCAGGTGGTCGAAATTTCCGGAGCCCTCCACTTCGGCGTCTCTCATAATCAGAGCTGGTTTTGGGACGTTAAACCCCACATAACAACAACAATAACAACAACTTGTACACATCCAAAAACACCCACAAAGCCGACTGGACTGTGAAAATACAGCATGGGAAAAAGCGCTTTCAGGCCAGCCCTGGCTTTCTGTGAATAAGCTTTTGTTTCGTGGCGCTGCAGGTGAGGCATGCATGCTTTCATGCATAATGTCCCCACTTGAGGGCACCTGTTTTTTTTTTTACTTTTATACTGCCCACTGCTGAGAAAGAAATGAATACAAAAGAAGCTGATATTATTCACGAGTTCTTTGCACACATAGTTGAAAAGCACCATTGCCTGTCAAGCAGTTAACTTTTGTTTTTTACGAACATTCAGTGACCTCAAACAAGCCAACTTTCCATTAGAACCTGATGCTTCAAGAGACATGGATAGCTAGCTCCATCTGTGAAACAAGTTGGGAAAATTGGCGTGTCTGCAAATGAGGACACCATGCGGCTAATAACTCGCTGCAAGTAACTGCATGACTTCTGTAGGCGTTGCGATAGACTTACCTTCAAAAAGGGTACTTTAAGGGTTCGTGAAACATTTTCTGAACATTTTGTGCTAAGTGCGTATTCGGGATCTTGACCCTCCAATCAACAATATGCATTGTTCCGTTGCACCGTGTGGGTTGACTTAGAGCGATGAAAAACGCGGTTTCGGTTTCACTGCGCGCATTCCCCTCAACTCTGCAGTTGACGTCATTAGCCACCAGACCTCCAAGATTGGCGCGCCTTGAGAGGCCACAGGAAAACAAACCGTGCTGCAGCTTTGCTTCCGAATGGCGGCACCGCGTGGTTTCTAAGTATTTTCTTTCTTTCTAGCTTTCAAGTAAATAGATTATTTTAGAGCAAACGCGAGTTCACTATACCTTTGAACTTAAAAATACCTTACTGCAACGTCACCGAAGAGTACCATGCCGACCATAGCCGAAGACTTTTTCATTTTCCGGAGGGGGCGCCGAGATCTTCACTGCGGTCTTCTGAACTTACAATTCTCCAATTACCCTTTCTCGTCCTTCTTTCTATAATTTTCCTCCTCACCCTCTCCCATATTTGTCAAAAACGCTAGGGCGCTCAGGCAATTTCACTTTTTTTTTTCTGATGATGAAAACAGGCAAACTGCCACACGACCAGACTGGAGAAGAGACGCGCACGTCGCTTCTCCAGTCCGGCCGGGAACCCATTAACGTCGGTGTAAATTTACATCTGACATTTTTTTTGCCCAAGAAATATTTATAATGAATATAGCAATGTATTTTCAAATGACACAGAAAGTACAAGAGAAGAAGAAAAAAAAAACGTCACAGCAAGTCACTTTCGTGCAAATAATTTTTTAACATTACATGATTATTTGCACTTCACATTTGTTACTCACATTGTCATGCAATCATGACCCAGTTAAAGGAGTACTGACACAAAATTTAAGGCAATCGAGATAACTTGCGGGATAGATTTGCGTCGACATACACGCGTCATCTCCAAAATATCAATGGCTGATATAGCTTATAGAACATATTTAATATCAATTTTAACGTGCGTATCGCGCCACTGCATGCGAAACGCGCTTTTCTGTTTGATGTAAACAACCAGTCGCCACCTGCGTGGCGAGTTCGTGTTGCTGTCATGATTCTCGGGAGAGCACTCATCCTAGCAGACGTTTCCGACGGAAAGAGGGGGCAGAATCGCACCGCAGTACAAACTGACGTCCTCGCCTCGGCAGCGCATTTTTGAGGGATCACGCATGTTTGAAACTTCCCAGAGGGGATTACAGCAGCACACAGGGAGCCTTCACTCAATAGAGTTGTCCGCGCGGTGCTCATGTGAACTTGGTTTTGTGTGCACATGTAGTCGGCTATGTTTATATGAATAGCATCCTCGGTGCCGCCTCACTCATCGCTCTTTGAAACGGAAAGTGCGTCTGGGCTCCACAAAACCGTATACAAAATATTAACAATCGCGTGCTCGAGCCCTCAAGGTTTGCAGCTGGGGTAAGTGGGTCACTAGCTACTTATTGCAAAAAAAAAAAAAAAAAAAAAAAGATGCAGAATTTTTGTGTAAGTAACGCATCAAAATGATTTATCCAGTTATCCAACTCTGAACCTCGAAGGTCAAGCAGGGGACATACAAAGCATTGCTGAACACACATACAGTAATGCGAAAAATGGTACATCACTAGTCGCCGCAGTACGCACAAATACAAAGACTCATAAAATATGGTACATCACATTAATACATCCATTAAGAGGAAGTTTAACCACACACAACGAAGTAAGTTAGCAATGGCAGATAATGTATAATAAATTGAATGTTGTTACGCGCATTAAACTGGACAGAGTTAGGGTGACTTGTGTATCAATAAATTGCGTTCTGATGTATACACATAAAGAAAAATAAATATGTGTGCACGTATGAGCCCAAAGCTTAGCCCTCAATAAAAAAAGTGTTTCGGCGGACAGTTGTTCGGTTTATGATATCATCTGCAATGCGATTAATGTCTATTTTGCGAGTAAGATCTTTGTGGCCGTGTAAATGTACCAGATGATTCAAGCGGGCCTGTCCCATGGTGGACCTTATAAATATGTTTTTATGTGACGGAGACAGGAGAAGGATATTTCTGACGTGCACGATGTCACGGGAATGGTTAATGCAATTTTAACAAGCTTAGCCACTTCTGGAAGGAGACCCTCCTTAGCTCTTCGCCGCTAGTTGCCAAAAGAAAGATTCCCTGGGCTAGTTTACAAGGTTCCGTGCGCCCATTGCCACGCCACTTACACCGGCGAGAGAAAACACTTTCCGGAAAGGATACGGCAACACCAAAATGACGTACGTAGCCTCAACGCTACGCGGAACGCGCTCGCAGAACACAGCGAAAAGAAAGACCTCGACACGGAAGGTAACCGCACCGAAAAGGCAGTTCTTAGAGTCGTGGCACGTCCAAACAGCAGCTGGAAATATCAACGGCTCAACTGGTACCCTGCCGACTGTGTATATAGATGATCTCCGGAACCAATGGAGAAAACAACACCTCAACAAGAAAGGCGGGAGGAACGACGGTGGAGAGAGGGACAATCACTAAGAAAAGTCGCTAGCTTCAGAGCGGGCCGGACAGTCACCCCCTGATGAAGAGAGCGAATGGGTCTCGAAACGTTGGGCCAGTTTTTAATTTCAATGTTAAATACTTAGATTAAGAAAAGTGGCTGGAGACTTTGTTTTTTCGTATAGGCCAATTATTGGACTTCCGCCGCCGCTGCAGCGAGCCGCTTTAACAATTAAGAGGGCTTCCTTGGCGCCGCAATTATTCCCTTAAAAGGCGTAACCCCCCAAAAATCCGCTGTCGAGGCTGTGCGGTCGGCCTGTGTACTCCCGTGGTACATTCCCGAAAGGAGGTGTTTCTTCTTTCATCGCCGGTCGTTGACACGCTAGGCACGAGGATCGGCTTGTGTGGCCTCGCCGCAAGCTGCGGTTGCTCGCCGTACCTATGCGCAACTCACATGGGGAGGAAAGCAATGCATGCTTTCCTACCCATGTGAGCTTCATCATCTTCGCGTGTATTGGCGCATCATTTCTCAATATTAATAACGCTTTGCTGAGAGCGTTCAGCCCGTTACGATTATACTTCTGAGCTACACATAACGATCCTCCTCCCCGGGCTCCGGCGGGGGCTATGGCCCCTCTGGAAAATTCGTCGGGGGGGGGGGGCGGGGAGGCTCCGAGCTCCCCGTAGTCTCCACCTATGATGCCGGCCGGTACTGTCGCATAGTCGGTTTTGGGAGCGCAAGAATGCTGGGGTTACAAACGGGCGTTATTAAATGTGCAGCTCTATATTTCGCCGGAATATTTCGGAATCGGCTTGTCCAATGCATATTGAAGCAGTCAAAATTACAACCGGGCACACCCAAATTCTTTTCACGGCCCCCTTAAGTGAGTCGTCTTGCGCATTGCTCAAACCACTGCAGTTACTAATATGCTCCCAACAAGTGGCCCACAAGCCTCGCAAGCATACTTGATCTATTTTCTGCGGACCTGAAAGAAGCCTCATTTCCCAAGCCATTTACCTTTGAAAAGGACAGTTCGGGTTGCTGAGAAAATCGGCATAGTTACTAATATGCGGCCCCAGAAGTGAACCTCGAGCTCGCTAGCATATTTCAAGAACTATTTTTCGTGAAAGAAAAAATCATCATTACCCAGGCACTTACTTCGAAAAGGACGATTTCAGGTGAGTTGTTTCGATTGCCGAGAAGATCGCCATAATTGACCAATGGCAATTTTCTCGGCAATAGAAAGATCTCACCTAACATGAACTGTTAGAAAGCAAGCCCTTGGGAAATAGATCTTTCGGGGCGCATATTAATAAGCCATTTCTGGGGCGCATATTAATAACTACGGCGATTTTCTCGGCAATCGAAACAACTCACCTGAAATGCTCTTTCAAAGGTAAGTCTGTATTCTTGGGAAATGAATTTCTCGGGCGGCGAAAAAACTTCCTGAATTATGCCTGCGAGGGTCGTCGGCCACTAATGGGGTGCATATTAGCAGGGTCCCTCAATCCTGATATTAGTAACTAAGGCGATCTTCTCGGCAATGGAAACAACTCACCTGAAGTGCACTTTTCAAAGGTAAGTTTGTACCCTTGAGAAATGCAGAATTTCTCGGGCGCCGAAAAAAAAAAAGAAACTTCCTGAATTACGCCTGCGAGGGTCGTCGGCGAGGGTCGTCGCTACTCTGCTAATAAAAAACTTCACACTTCAAACTAGGGCGATTTTCTCTGCAATGGAAACTCACATGAAATGCCCTCTTCAAAGGTAAGTCTCTACCCTGAGAAATGAATTTCTCGGGCGGCGAAAATAACATAAACTTCCTGAATTACGCCTGCGAGGGTCGTCGGCCGCTAATGGGGCGCACATTAGTAACTAAGGCGATTTTCCGGCAGTGGAAACAACTCACGTGAAATGCCCTTTTCAAAGGTAACTTGGGAAATGAAGAATTGCTCGGGCGGCGAAAAAAAAAAAAAGAACTTCTTGAAGGAAGGTTGAAGATTCTATTCAACAACGATGTTAGTTTTCAAAAGAAGTGTCTATAAGATTGGTAACACAGAGGGAGTCCCAAAGTTAAAAACTGTCAGGGGGGCCCCCATACAAATGTGCATGGGACAGAAAACAAACAAAAAGAAAGAATTATGCCTGCGAGGGTCTTCGGCCACGAATGGGGCGTATATTAGCAACTAGGGTTGCTACTATACCCAAGACTATAGTCTTGCCCAAGACTATAGTCTAAACCCAAGACTATAGTCTTACCTTTTGTGGCATTTTGGGCAAGATTTGAGAGACCGTATTTTTATTCAGGAAGGCGCGCAATAAGTAGAGGAATGCTCTACGATGCGGGAAAACGCATTTTGTGCGACTTATGATCGAGTCAAACTTTCCCAAAAAACACAATACTATAGTCTTACCTTTTTTGGCATTTTGGGCAAGATTTTGAGAGACCGTATTTTTATTCAGGAAGGCGCGCAATAAGTAGAGGAACGCTCTACGATGCCGGAAAACGCATTTTGTGCGACTTGTGATCGAGTCAAAATTTCACAAAAAACCCAATACTATAGTCTTACCTTTATTTGCATTTTGGGCAAGATTTTGAGAGACCGTATTTTATTCAGGAAGGCGCGCAATAAGTAGAGGAATGATCTATGATGCGGTAAAACGCAGTTTGTGCGACTTCTGATCGAGTCAAAATTTCACAAAAAAACCCAATACTATAGTCTTACCTTTTTTGGCATATTGGGCAAAAATTTGAGACACCGTATTTTTATTCAGGAAGGCGCGCAATATGTAGAGGAATGATCTAAGATGCGGTAAAACGCATTTTGTGCGACTTCTGATCGAGTCGAAATTTCACAAAAAACCCAATACTATAGTCTTACCTTCTTTGGCATTTTGGACAAATTTTGAGAGACCGTATTTTTATTCAGGAAGGCGCGCAATAAGTAGAGGAATGCTCTACGATGCGGGAAAACGCATTTTGTGGGACTTCTGATCGAGTAAAAATTTCCCAAAAAACCCAACACTATAGTCTTACCTTTTTTGGCATTTGGGCAAGATTTTGAGATTCTGATCGAGTCAAAATTTCACAAAAATCCCAATACTATAGTCTTACCTTTTTTGGCATTTTGGGCAAGATTTTGAGAGACCGTATTTTTATTCAGGAAGGCGCGCAATAAGTAGAGGAATGATCTAAGATGCGGTAAAACGCAGTTTGTGCGACTTCTGATCGAGTCAAAATTTCACAAAAGACCCAATACTATAGTCTTACCTTCTGTGGCGTTTTGGACAAAATTTTGAGAGACCGTATTTTTATTCAGGAAGGCGCGCAATAAGTAGAGGAATGATCTAAGATGCGGTAAAACGCATTTTGTGCGACTTCTGATCGAGTCGAAATTTCACAAAAAACCCAATACTATAGTCTTACCTTCTTTGGCATTTTGGACAAAATTTTGAGAGACCGTATTTTTATTCAGGAAGGCGCGCAATAAGTAGAGGAATGCTCTACGATGCGGGAAAACGCATTTTGTGGGACTTCTGATCGAGTAAAAATTTCCCAAAAAACCCAACACTATAGTCTTACCTTTTTTGGCATTTTGGGCAAGATTTTGAGAGACTTCTGATCGAGTCAAAATTTCACAAAAATCCCAATACTATAGTCTTACCTTTTTTGGCATTTTGGGCAAAAATTTGAGAGACCGTATTTTTATTCAGGAAGGCGCGCAATAAGTAGAGGAATGATCTAAGATGCGGTAAAACGCAGTTTGTGCGACTTCTGATCGAGTCAAAATTTCACAAAAGACCCAATACTATAGTCTTACCTTCTGTGGCGTTTTGGACAAAATTTTGAGAGACCGTATTTTATTCAGGAAGGCGCGCAATAAGTAGAGGAATGCTCTACGATGCGGAAAACGCATTTTGTGCGACTTCTGATCGAGTCAAAATTTCACAAAAAACCCAATACTATAGTCTTACCTTTTTTGGCATTTTGGGCAAGATTTTGAGAGACCGTATTTTTATTCAGGAAGGCGCGCAATAAGTAGAGGAACGCTCTATCGATGCGGTAAAACGCAGTTTGTGCGACTTCTGATCGAGTCAAAATTTCACAAAAAACCCAATACTATAGTCTTACCTTTTTTTGGCATTTTGGGCAAGATTTTGAGAGACCGTATTTTTATTCAGGAAGGCGCGCAATAAGTAGAGGAATGCTCTACGATGCGGGAAAACGCATTTTGTGCGACTTCTGATCGAGTCAAAATTTCACAAAAAACCCAATACTATAGTCTTACCTTTTTTTGCATTTTGGGCAAGATTTTGAGAGACCGTATTTTTATTCAGGAAGGCGCGCAATAAGTAGAGGAATGCTCTACGATGCGGGAAAACGCATTTTGTGCGACTTCTGATCGAGTCAAAATTTCACAAAAAACCCAATACTATAGTCTTACCTTTTTTTGCATTTTGGGCAAGATTTTGAGAGACCGTATTTTATTCAGGAAGGCGCGCAATAAGTAGAGGAATGCTCTACGATGCGGGAAAACGCATTTTGTGCGACTTCTGATCGAGTCAAAATTTCACAAAAAACCCAATACTATAGTCTTACCTTTTTTTGCATTTTGGGCAAGATTTTGGGAGACCGTATTTTTATTCAGGAAGGCACGCAATAAGTAGAGGAATGCTCTACGATGTGGGAAAACGCATTTGTGCGACTTCTGATCGAGTCAAAATTTCACAAAAACCTAATACTATAGTCTTACCTTTTTTTGCATGTTGGGCAAGATTTTGGGAGACCGTATTTTTATTCAGGAAGGCGCGCAATAAGTAGAGGAATAATCTACGATGGGGTAAAACGCAGTTTGTGCGACTTCTGATCGAGTCAAAATTTCACAAAAAACCCAATACTATAGTCTTACCTTTTTTGGCATATTGGGCAAAATTTGAGAGACCGTATTTTTATTCAGGAAGGCGCGCAATATGTAGAGGAATGCTCTACGATGCGGGAAAATGCATTTTGTGCGACTTCTGATCGAGTCAAATTTCACAAAAAACCCAATACTATAGTCTTACCTTTTTTGCATTTTGGGCAAGATTTTGAGAGACCGTATTTTTATTCAGGAAGGCGCGCAATTAATTTGCCAAGGCTATAGACTTGCCATTTCTGAGAAAAAAGCAACCCCATTCGAATCGAATCAAACCAGGACGAAATACAAATATATCGTATTATACTCGATTTTCATTAATTTGCCAAGGCTATAGACTTGCCCTTTTTGAGAAAAAATGCGACCCCGTTGGAATCGAACCAAACTGGACGAAATACAAAGATATCGTATTTTACTCGATTTTAATTAATTTGCCAAGGCTATAGACTTGCCACTTTTGAGAAAAATGCGACCCCGTTCGAATCGAATCAAACTGGACGAAATACAAAGATATCATATTTTACTCGATTATAATTAATTTGCCAAGGCTATAGACTTGCCATTTTTGAGAAAAATGCAACCCCGTTCGAATCGAACCAAACTGGACGAAATAGAAAGATATCGTATTTTACTCGATTTTAATTATTTTGCCAAGGCTATAGACTTGCCACTTTTGAGAAAAATGCAACCCCGTTCGAATCGAACCAAACTGGACGAAATACAAAGATATCGTATTTTACTCGATCTTAATTAATTTGGCAAGGCTATAGACTTGCCATTTTTGAGAAAAATGCAACCCCGTTCGAATCGAACCAAACTGGACGAAATAGAAAGATATCATATTTTACTCGATTATAATTAATTTGCCAAGGCTATAGACTTGCCATTTTTGAGAAAAATGCAACCCCGTTCGAATCGAACCAAACTGGACGAAATAGAAAGATATCGTATTTTACTCGATTTTAATAATTTTTGCCAAGGCTATAGACTTGCCACTTTTGAGAAAAATGCAACCCCGTTCGAATCGAACCAAACTGGACGAAATACAATGATATCGTATTTTACTCGATTTTAATTATTTTGCCAAGGCTATAGACTTGCCACTTTTGAGAAAATGCAACCCCGTTCGAATCGAACCAAACTGGACGTAATACAAAGATATCGTATTTTACTCGATTTTAATTAATTTGCCAAGGCTATAGACTTGACATTTTTGAGAAAAATGCGACCCCGTTCGAATCGAACCAAACTGGACGAAATACAAAAATATCGTATTTTACTCGATTTAATTAATTTGCCAAGGCTATAGACTTGACATTTTGAGAAAAATGCGACCCCGTTCGAATCGATCTAAACTGGACGAAATACAAAGGTATCGTATTTTACTCGATTTTAATTAATTTGCCAAGGCTATAGACTTGACATTTTTGAGAAAAATGCGACCCCGTTCGAATCGAACCAAACTGGACGAAATACAAAGATATCGTATTTTACTCGATTTTAATTAATTTGCCAAGGCTATAGGCTTGACATTTTTGAGAAAAATGCGACCCCGTTCGAATCGAACCAAACAGGACGAAATAGAAAGATATCGTATTGTACTCGAATTTAATTAATTTGCCAAGGCTATAGACTTGACATTTTTGAGAAAAATGCGACCCCGTTCGAATCGAACCAAACTGGACGAAATACAAAGATATCGTATTTTACTCGATTTTAATTAATTTGCCAAGGCTATAGACTTGACATTTTTGAGAAAAATGGGACCCCGTTCGAATCGAACCAAACTGGACGAAATACAAGGATATCGTATTTACTCGATTTTAATTAATTTGCCAAGGCTATAGACTTGACATTTTTGAGAAAAATGCGACCCCGTTCGAATCGATCTAAACTGGACGAAATACAAAGGTATCGTATTTTACTCGATTTTAATTAATTTGCCAAGGCTATAGACTTGACATTTTTGAGAAAAATGCGACCCCGTTCGAATCGATCTAAACTGGACGAAATTACAAAGGTATCGTATTTTACTCGATTTTAATTAATTTGCCAAGCTATAGACTGCACATTTTTGAGAAAAATGCGACCCCGTTCGAATCGAACCAAACTGGACGAAATACAAGATATCGTATTTTACTCGATTTTAATTAATTTGCCAAGGCTATAGGCTTGACATTTTTGAGAAAAATGCGACCCCGTTCGAATCGAACCAAACTGGACGAAATACAAAGATATCGTATTTTACTCGATTTTAATTAATTTGCCAAGGCTATAGACTTGCCATTTTTGAGAAAAATGCGACCCCGTTCGAATCGAACCAAACTGGACGAAATACAAAGATATCGTATTTACTCGATTTTAATTAATTTGCCAAGGCTATAGACTTGCCATTTTTGAGAAAAATGCGACCCCGTTCGAATCGAACCAAACTGGACGAAATACAAAGATATCGTATTTTACTCGATTTTAATTAATTTGCCAAGGCTATAGACTTGCCATTTTTGAGAAAAATGCGACCCCGTTCGAATCGAACCAAACTGGACGAAATACAAAGATATCGTATTTTACTCGATTTTAATTAATTTGCCAAGGCTATAGACTTGCCATTTTTGAGAAAAATGCGACCCCGTTCGAATCGAACCAAACTGGACGAAATACAAAGATATCGTATTTTACTCGATTTTAATTAATTTGCCAAGGCTATAGACTGGCATTTTTGAGAAAATGCGACCCCGTTCGAATCGAACCAAACGGACGAAATACAAAGATATATCGTACTTTTACTCGATTTTAATTATTTTGCCAAGGCTATAGGCTTGCCATTTTTGAGAAAATGCGACCCCGTTCGAATCGAAACCAAACTAGGAACGAAATACAAAGCTATCGTATTTACTCGAATGTTAATTAATTTGCCGAAGGATAGATTGCCATTTTGAGAAATAGCGACCCCGTCGAAATCGAACTTAAATGGAACGAAAATACAAAGATATCGTATTTTACCGATTGTAATTAATGAAAGGCTATAGACTTGCCATTTTTGAGAAAAAGCGACCGTTCGAACCGAACAAACTGGACACAATACAAAGAATCGTATTTTACTCGATTTTAATAATTTGCCAAGGCTAAGACTTGGCCATTTTTAGAAAAATGCGACCTGTTCGAATCGAACCAAACTGACGAAATACAAAGAT
>JABSTT010005080.1:0-18923 GCA_013339685.2 Hyalomma asiaticum
GGCTCTCTTTGTGGTATAGTAGTCCCTATACCTTTCGTCCGGAACGCAAGCCAACACCTCGCACACGTGTGAAGGCAGTACACCTAGCAACGTGAGGAACCAATAACTCTATGTCAAGCCCTTCCTCACCGCAAACCTTATTATACATGGCAAGAAAACACTCAATTCTTTCGCCCTTTCGCAACACGTTCATCGTGGGCCCGTTTCTTGCGCGATTCGCTCGGTATCTTCCACTTTAACTGCGCGATCTTTTCTGTCTTAACGTTCTCTTTCTCCGTGCTCCTTTCTCTCTTTTTCCTCAAGTGCTTGTCTTTCATGTTCACGCTATTTTCCCATTAACTCCAAGTCCGCCTTTTCATCCTGTCGTTCCGCCCTTTATATTTCCCGTTTCAAAAACTTCCGCAAAACAAATATTTAATCCTAAATATCATTGGTCCTCCCTGGCTTTCTCTGAAATCAGTCTCTTAATTTCCGTCCTGCGCATACTTCCATTAACTTCAGTGCCTGCATCCTGACACAGAAAAAATTGGCAGATCCCACGTGCAGTGGGAATCAAGGAAATGCGAAGCACGTATCAGGCACGTAAAACGGAGTTTGCATTGTTGTCTCGCTATACCGAGTTTGGTGCATACGAAGTTAACGAAACGGCCGCAAGAGCATCAAGACTCTTGCATGTAAATAATGCCGCTCATACACGCATGTCACGATTCTGATGTTATGGCCTGCCATTTACGTTCGCATGCAGTCGTGTTGTACCATAGCAATTTTGGTATACATCCCATTAACAGAACACATGGCATGTAAATCATGCCGCTCATGATATGCATGTCATGATTTTCATGTTATGACTTGTCATTTATGTTCGTCATGGAGTCATGTTGTGGCGTACCAATTTTCGCGTACATCCCATTAACGAAACGGCCGGGAGAGCGCTAAGACCGCGGCATGTAAATCATGCCGCTCATGACATGCACATCATGATGTTCACGTTACGACCTGCCATTTATGTTTGCCAGGCAGTCATGTTGTGCCATACCAATTTTCGCATCATCCCATTAGCGAAACGGCCAGGAGAGGACCATGACCGTGGCATGTGAATCATGCCGCTCATGACATGCATGTTATGATTTTCATGATATGACCAGTCATTTATGTTCGTCATGCAGTCATGTTGGGGCATACCAATTTTCGTAAACATCCCATTAGCGAAAGGGACAGGAGTACAAAATATCGTAGGTGGATAGATAGATAGATAGATAGATAGATAGATAGATAGATAGATAGATAGATAGATAGATAGATAGATAGATGCGCTCAAATTCGCCGAAGTTCGCTAAGAAATGCTTGGCATTTAATAACAATTCCTTAATCAAAAGAAGAGGCGTGCAGGACACGGACACAAGGAGAGCAGTGAACAACACGATTCCTGCTTTGGCACTGTTCTCAGCTCTATGGCTGCTCCTTTACTGCTTTGGTCCTCTATTCCACACATAATTAGGGAATCCCTTAAAGTCCCAAACTTACACAAGGAAACACGGGATGTCCGTAAGTCATAAACAATCGAGCTTCTCTATTCGAACAACCCGCACATTAAAGTGAGGAGAGTTCGAGCAAGAACCAAGCACTGACCACATCACAGCACCACGTGGCAAGGTACACCCCACTGCAGCCACCACTTGTGTGCGGGGAGTCATTGCCGCCTTCCGCTGCCACCACCCATCCGTCCCGTGGACGACAACATCCCGACTGAAGATCGAGGTCGCGAGAGACGGTTATTACTGGGTTTTATTTAGACAGTCATAAGGAGCTTGCTTCCGCAAGGCTCGACTCGCAAGAGGGTCTCCTTAGAGGATTCTTTCTGCTCTCCTGGTCTCGCGCGTTTTGATGCTTGCGCTCTTCCCCCCTTGGCTCCTGTGCGACGGACGAAGAGGAAGAAAGGTGTCCGGAATGAACGTCGCTTCCCTGGCCCTGGAGTCAGTGATGTCCTGGGAGACGATGCGGAAGCCGTCCACATAGGCGCCTGCAGATATCACGCGAGTTCCATTGTCTGGGGCTTTCCCTCAGCCCAGCCGTGATGACGCACGCATGGAGCTGTCAAACGGCTTTGGTGTGGTGCTGAGTCGGCGGAACCCTCCTGCCCTCCATTTACAACCACGGAACAAGCTTTAGGCTTCGGTCAGCTGGGTGTTCGAAGCACTTTCTGTTGTTTATTGCATCAGCGGAAAAGACGGACACCAAGGAAGACAAACCACACAGCACTAGTGCTGTCCTTGGTGGTTTGTGTTCCTTGGTATCGGTCTTTTGCGCTGCTAAAATGAATGTTCGAACTAGCCTACTTTCCATGCTATTGCACTTTCAGGTCGGCAGCCAGGGGGGGGGGGGGGGGTCGTCTGTCTTCAGCCTAATGGCCAAACTTAGGGGCTACCGCGAAGAGAAGACCGTGATAGCCTTTTATCGCACAACCATGGGCACGCGTACGCTGGAAACATTGGAAGGGAAACGGCGCGAACACAGGGACTACGAAAAGAAACATACATCATAGCGCGTACGCCGCGCCAAAGCGTACAATGCCTCGCCTCGCGTCGCTCTCGAAGGGGCTGACGTGCCGACTCGAGGGGACCTAACAATGCCAGGTACTTTTAGCTCACGTACGCCTCGCGTCGCCGGATGCCGAACAATCAGAGGCCGCGGAACGGCTGAACTTGCCGCAGCTACGCCTAGCATGGCGGCCACCGTGGCGCCGCTGCGAAGGAACGAGCGAGACCTGGGGAAGCGCGGAAGCGTTTCTGAATTAGTGCGTCGGCAGCCGTAGCCGATAGCAATACGACGAATGACCGCGAGTGTTGGAAAGTGCTGTGATATCGTGTCCACAGCTCCAGCGGCGCCGACAAATCCTACCTGCCCGCTGATCTTCCGCCGGCTTGAGTGTGATCGCTTCTGAATCAAAACATCGCAATGAAGACCGCCACTGCGGCTGTGTTTGTGCATATGTTCACATGCGGTTGAAAGGCGGGGAGACATGCTTTCGAATTTCGAAGTCTGGAACCTCGCCTTCTACTAATCCAATTGTGAGCGATCGGTTATCAGCGTAGTCAAAACGCGGCCTTCGAGTTCGGCCGAAGCAGCACAGTTATATGTACGTCGCAACGTAAACGTTATAATAACGCCCGTGATTATGACCGTATGTGGTGATTGTGCAAGAATATTTAACGGCTGTGTATTTGTTTTCAACATTGGCACCCGCCGCCATTGCTGCCAAAGGTGGACCGGGCGCTAGCCAGCAATTTCCAGTGATAGTTGGCCAGGCACATGAGATGATGGCGCACTATACGGCGCTGAAACATTTGGTGATTGGGGAAAAATGGTTTATGCGTTGTGTTAAGGCAGCAAGAACTGATCATCGTTTATGGCTGTAATCAGCTGTCACCAGTAACATTGGTAATAATGTTTACAATTGAAGCTCAAAGGCGCGCGAGAAGGGTGATTGAACAAGAAGATTGAGTG
Organism: Hyalomma asiaticum; assembly: GCA_013339685.2. Lineage (NCBI taxonomy): Eukaryota > Metazoa > Arthropoda > Arachnida > Ixodida > Ixodidae > Hyalomma > Hyalomma asiaticum. Next base: position 3,505 of record JABSTT010005080.1, read on the forward strand.
CCTTAAGAGAGGCTGCTTTTGCTGTTGTTCTCGGTTCCTACCGCGCACCACACATCGGCACATGCTCTGTTGCGCAAACCTTGCTTCGCACGCTGTCTGGCCTGACACACATACACATCAATAGGCGTAATGCTTGCCATGACTTGAAAAAGGTCGGGCTCCGACCGAAACGTTGATTTAATAAACCGTCGTTCTCTAAGAGGCGCATCGTCAATTCTGTTATAAACTAGCGGCAACCCAAGCTATTTTTGCATATAAGTCCTATATATATATATATATATATATGTACACACCAGCACCTTTCAACCCAGTCATTGTTTCCTTTTCTTTTTGCAACACCGTGTTTGAAACAGAATTGTTGTTTGACTATTTCCAATAACCGGATCAGACTGCAACAATACATCAGGAATAGCAAAGCAAGGATTAGTCAAACTGAAAGGTTATTAAAGTTATTATTACTTGTGACGTAAAAAAACAGGCCGATAACGGGAGGAGGCGACCATGAAGAAGAGGCGCGTGAAATGAAAAAACAAAGCACAGAGCACTAAAAACGGCACGGCTCTCATTCCTAGCGTCGCCTACTTATGCACTTTAACACGGCCGGAATACCAAGAATCTCAGCTTCTCAGGGTTCACCAACTTGCAAAACTTTCTGGACACGTGCTGTACTGCATGTTTTCAAGTGATGCGAGTCACATCGTAGTTATGAGCATATACTACTAATAATAATATTTTATTAATGCTAGAAAGAACATCAAAGCAATAGAAAATTGGCCGGCCAGTGCCTCATTGGGCTTGAAGGGCAGAGCCGGCAGGCGCAGACACAACTACTATTATAGCTAACACCACTAAAACAATAAAGGAAGAATGCAGGAAGAAAAAAAAGTTTCGTTCTGCATGCAAATATATATACGCGTCCGTACAGCAGTGCGCCAATCAATTTGTGCAGCACGTATGACATCGTTTCGCCTTATGTAAATTGAGGGGGTTCATACAGCTAGTTGTGACACACCAGTAATACAATAATAGGACACATCAGACCTTCGACGAGGTAAAATTCGGAAAAAGACAGAGAAAAGAAATGAAACGCATGCTAAGTACAATATAACATAAGTAAAAAACAAAAATACACATGACTTTTATTTTCTTTAGTGCAATAACAACTATTTGCAGCTTGATATTACACGGTTGTTTTAAACTTCTGCTACCGCTGCGCGTAGGGACGCAGGAAACCTTATACATGTCGAACTAAAAATGCCACAGAACAGCCGTCTCAGTCAAGAGGGCGTCGAAGTTAGAGAACCGTAACGATTTAAAAAGGTCTGTGCCAGTATCTCCGCAATAGCTTCTCAGACAATCCACGTTTCCGTATGGGCGTCCAAACCCACACTCTGTCGCCGGTTCCGAATGTTACGACTCGGTGGTGAGCATTATAGCGGCCTGCATCATAGTCTTGCTGCTGGTGAATCCGAAATCATAATAACTTTCAAAATAGAATGAAGCACAGAGTTTATTCTATTTTTCCAACGAATCGCGCAGTGACCAAACAGAATGGTGTAACCTCAAGCCTGCAGTACAATTTTGCGAACTGATAGCGGTGTGTGGTATCTGATGTTATATCGTCGCGTTACGACACGACAAGAAACAGGGACAGTTTTTGAACGCAAGACAGCTTGTTCGAGCTCTATTCCAAAAACGTCTTCTTTCTCTAAAAACCCCGCTGTGCACTTGCTCCCCTAGTAGAAATGCGCTAAAACCCTCATCGTCATCGTCTTTGTAATCTTCAGCGAATGCACGCGTCATTGGCCTCTCCCTAAAAGAGCATCGCCCCGATGCTAATCTAAAGGTATAGCTACGTAGGAGCCGGAGTCTGGCGCACTTTTACTCGCCGATGTACGGCTTCATACGCACTACATGCACAAGTTCAGGACGGGGCTGCTGGCGTCTCGTAGAATGAGGACTGTCGGGGACGACCTCGTAGGTGACGTCGTTAATGCGGCGCTATATACAAAGTATCTCCGCAATAGCTTCTCAGACAATCCACGTTTCCGTATGGGCGTCCAAACCCACACTCTGTCGCCGGTTCCGAATGTTACGACTCGGTGGTGAGCATTATAGCGGCCTGCATCATAGTCTTGCTGCTGGTGAATCCGCAGATGTGCGAGCTGCCTACCTTCCTCTGCGCGCTGCGTAAATACATCGGCGTCCGTTGCAGAGTCGTCACATTCGTGTAGTAGCATCGCGTCCAACATCGTCCGTACCTCCCGCCCGTGAACCAGGCTGAACGGAGTCATGCGTATTGTTTCCTGCTTAGCCGTGTTGTGCATCAACGTTGTGTAGGGCAAGATTTTGTCCCATTTCTTCTGTTCAACATCTACGTACATCGAAAGCTCGTCCTCAAGCGTTTTGTGTAGGCGCTCTGTGAGCCCATTAGTTTGTAGGTGGTATGCGGTTGTTTTGCGGTGAGCTGTACCACTGAGCGCCAGAACGTGGTCTAACAGAGCCGCCGCGAATGCACTCTCTCGATCCGTTACCACCATCGTAGGTGCGCCATGTTTTAGTGCAATGTTCTCGATGAAAAACTGTGAAACCTCCGCCGCTGTACGTATCGGAATGGCCTTCGTTTCCGCATAACGCGTGAGGTACTCGGTCGCGACGATAACCCAGCGATTCCCTGCGGTCGAGACAATCGAGACATGCGCGTACGTCGAGTTTCACGGCAGCGTTGAGTCTGGGCCAGTGGGCCAATGTACGGGAGACTGCTCGTAGCCTTGAATAAACGTGTGTCAGGTGAGAATTCCAGGCGAAGTCACTCTAAAGGAATACGCCAAGGTATTTAACAGACGGAACATAGGGAACAGGTGTACAGGGACACGGTGAACAAGAGGAACAGTGCGCCCGCCAATAGCGCAAAGCTTAGGCAATCATTTTATTGGATTATAGAAAGGACTAAGCTGTGTTTTAGAAACATTTACAATAATCACATTACTGGCGAACCAATTAATCACACTTATCGTAGCATTTTGCAGAAGGGAAATGGCTTCAGGAAGTGGGAATGCCGAGTCACAATGACCGCGTAGAGAAATATATGGGTAGATACAGCCGCGACGGGATCATTAACATACAAATTAAAGAGAAGTTGGCTTAATATTGATCCCTGGGGAACTCCGGCTTTTATAGAAGTAGCTAATAAACCCCAAGCCAAGCTAATAATAAACGCCAAGCTAATAAACATACAAAGCTCCTTGCATATAACGCAATAGTCCGATCCAAACTTGAATACTGTTCAATTATTTGGAGTCCTCATCAAGCATACTTGATCAAAAGGCTAGAATCACTACAAAATAAGGCTGCTAGGTTCATCGTCTCAGATTCCTCTCCCTACTCTAGTGTAAGTAAAATCAAAGACAGCTCTGAGCTTGCAACACTACATAGCAGACGGAAAGTGTCCCGCTTAGTATTCTTTCATAAATTATACCACAACCCTACACCCTATACTACCTCATTATTAACGGCGCCCAATATGATGTTTCCACGCTTGGGCCACTCCTTTAAAGTTCGTCAACCATTTGCCCGTACTGATTTACTTCGTTTTTCTTTTATTCATCTGGCAATCGAAGAGTGGAATCACCTGCCCAGTTCAATAGCCGAAGTAAATGCTGAAAAATTTTCAGAAGCACTAAAAGACTTCTTATTGCCCAGCAAAATCAATTAGGATACGCACAACACTATCTGAGATTTTTATACATTTTAGCTTATTACATGGTATTCCTGTCCATCAAAGAAATCATCTCACGCTATGGTGTATATATGTGCATATATGTGTCCAAATCCCTATATTTGTTCCTGCACATACTTTGTCTTTTTGCTCGCTTTCCCCACATTTTTTGATGTATTGCATACATAAGTTTCATTGCAAGTGCATTCTGTATATATATTTCTTCTTTTTGTTTACTACTGGGTGAATTGTATGTATACCTTTTTAATAGTTATTAGTAGTTATATGTTAGCAGCTTTCTGTACACTTTATTTGTATACTCCCGACTTGGTGTTTGTTTGCACATGCGTTTCATTATGCACTTGATTACGCAAGATTATACACATGACATAAGTGCCGCTATATTTTGTTTTATGCATGAGGTTTTTTGTGCATTTTTCTACAATTATCTCCCCCCCCTAGGTAATGCCCAACGGGCCTTTAGGGTAAATAAAGGAAAAAAAAAAGGAAAACAGTGCTACGGTATTCTCCTATTGATTCTAACTGTTTCCTATCGTCTAAAACATAGTAATTTTAAAAAGGCCCGCGAAATTCAATCAGTGACGGTTTCTTTAATAGCAGACTATGGCAGACACTATCAAAAGCTATGCTAACCGCAACGAATAGCGCACATACTAACTGGTTAGCTTCCAAAGAAGAGTTTATGAGGTCTGAAATGTCTTCCAGGAGCTCCTGAGTGCCCTTACCTGACATAAAACCATATTGGGCATTTGAAATAACCTCGGCAGAAAGGTACGTAAACATAGCTGGCAACAGATGTCTTTCTATTATTTGAGAGATGCAGGGTAAAATGGATATCGTTTTAATAAAGGCCTGTCAACCACAAATTGCTTGTAAAGGCATCCTACAACAGTTCCACTTCCCATTTTCGTGGTCACCTAGGGAGCCTCTATGTACTCCTCCCCCGTCATTGTGAGCAGCGTGTCGGTGATCGCGTCGTCTTCTACTGTATTCGCCATATCATTGCCCACTCCTCGACAGGGCTCGCTTGATGCGTGGTTGTAAAGTGCTTCTCGAAAAGAATGAAAAAAAATGTGCATGAAGTCGCACTTAGAAAGTTTATATCAACCGTTATCAGTTATCGAGGTTCCATTGCTTGCAATGCCACTATATTATACCATTGTAAAAGACCAGCCGGTACGCTTCTCCTTCCTTTTTTAATGCGAAGCATTTCTTAGCGAACTTCGGCGACATTGAGCCTATCTATCTATCTATCTATCTATCTATCTATCTATCTATCTATCTATCTATCTATCTATCTATCTATCTATCTATCTATCTATCTATCTATCTATCTATCTATCTATCTAGTCTACGACTTTGTTCTCTCCTGGCTGCTTCTTTAATGGGATATGCGGCGACATGATGCAGTATGCGGCGACATGACTGCATGACGAGCATAAATGGCACGTCATAGCATGAAAATAATGACATGCACGTCATGAGCAGCAAGGGTTACATGCCACGGTCTTGGGCCTCTCCTGGCCGTGTCGCTAGTGGAATGAATACAAAAATTGATATGGCACCACATGACTGCGCAACGAACATATATGACAGGTCATAACTTGAAAATCACGACATGCATGTCATGAGCGGCATGATTTACATGGTACTCTCCTGACCGTTTCGTTAATGGGTTGTATAAGAAAATTGGTGTGCCACAACATGAATGCATTATGAGCATAAATGACAGGTCATAACCTGAAGATAATGAAATGCCCATCATGAGCCACACGATTTCCATGCCAAGGTCTTGGTGTTCTCCTGGCCGTTTTGTTCATGGGATGAATACGAAAATTGGTATGGAACAAGATGAGTGCGTCGCGAACATAAATAACAGGTCATAACATGGAAATCATGATATGCATTTCGTGAGCGGCACGATTTACATGCGACGGTCTTGGTGCTCTCCTGGCCGTTTCTTTAAAGGGATGTATACAAAAATTGGTATGCCACAACATTACTGCATGACGAACATAAATGACACGTCATAACACAAAAATCATAACATGCATGTCATGAGCGGTATGGTGTACATGCCACGGTCTTGGTGCTTTTGCGGCCGCTTCGTTAACATGATGTATACCAATACGTGACATTCATGTCATGAGCGCCAGAATTTACGTGCCACGGGTTTCGTTAATGGGATGTATACCATTATTGCTGTGCCACAAAACGACTGCATGGCGAACATAAATGAGAGGTGATAACATTACAATCATGATATTCGTGTTATCAGCGACATGGTTTACATGCCGCAGTCTTGGTGCTCGTGCGGCCGTTTGGTTAACTTCAGATGTACCAAAATCGTTATAGCGAGGCAACAATGCAGATTCATTTTACGTTCATGACGCGTGCTTCGCATTTCCTTGATTCCCACTGCACGTGGGATTTGCCATTTTTTCGTTCATAACAGTGCTTTCCGACACTTCATGAGCATTTTTTCACCTCTTGCCGTGGTGGTAATTTTTCAATGTTGCACCGTTATTCAGTGCGAGGAGGAATACTGACATGAGACCAGCTTCCATAGAAATAGGATTTTCATGCCGCAAATGATTTTACTGCTCTAATTCGGTTCGGATACAAGAGAAAATACCATTTCACAAAACCACAAAGTGATCATGAGTTTCCCGTCTACTCTTCTTCAGAAGTGATTCCCGCCATGTTCATAACCAATCGCGTTAATATCCCAAAGAAAGAAATCAACATAGAAATAGGGAAGTTGTCCTGCGGGGGAGGGGTGGGGGAAGGCCTGTGCCAGAAGAGAAGGCTCTTTCAATAGGATCACATATGTTAGGGTAGTGGTTTTGCATATTCGCATTCTTGGTTCGCTGATAATATTTATGCCGTGGCAGCTATTCGTCTGAACTAAAATTGTAGATAAAATACAGAGTCCTTTTCTGAACCTCTGACGATTTGGCAAAGCTTGCGCAAAGTGGCGCGCAAATTAACAAGCAAAGCTTGTCGACTGGAAGTATGCAGGCTTGTGATGTCTCACTTTCTTAGTCGTAGCTCAACTGGGCTTCCCTGAGTTAGTCTCAGCATAATTAGAGCACTCCTAATTATTATCGGCTTAATGAAGCATTTCAACATGCCCACACCGACTAATTTAGGATTGGTCTTTTTCTCTGCCTCATTACTCCTAGCTAAAATACGCTAGACCTCATTACGCATCTTTAATTGTACTTGCCATATTCACTTTTCCTAATTACAGTGGTACATTTATTGCTTAGAAATTTCTTAATTTCAGTCTAGTTACGCTTGCCTGTAATAGGCGTAGCCTAATTAGCCTTAGGTTATTCAAGTTCTGCCTACTCAGTGCAGGTTAATCATCTAAGTCGCTTACGAAATCTTGGCGTAAATATCATTATCCTAGTGAGGATAGCCTAATTTATTCTCGCGTTTATTAAGGTTACTTGAATTACGCTTGACTTATCAGAATTGACGTGATTATGATTAATCAGGCTCTACTTCGTTCACTTAGCTCAATGAGTCTTTGCCTACTTACTTTTAGTAACCCGTAATTGGCTTTACTAGCATGGCATGGTTACAACGCCATTACATTGCCTAGCAGGGCTTTCTGAGGGTTTTTCATGGTGGAAGGAAGAACTTAAATAGCTTTGATGTAAAAACAAATTAATTCAAGCCCAGCAGAGCGTTGATTTTCATTCAAGCCACTTATTCGATGCTGCAGGGTCTACACCAACTTAAGCGGCACAGGCAAAGAGGGAAAGAAAAGTTCTGCTAACAAACCGTCTGTTGTGCGCGAGCAACAGTTTTTGAAGTAAATATTTCAAGCAAAATGCAGCAATAAAAAAGCAAAAAAAGAAGAAAAGTGAATTTAGGTTTTCGGAGAACTTCACACCTGTTTCTGAAAGTATGCCGAGTTCAATGCTTTCGGACTCGCAGTGCCTGGGTGGGAGGAATGCGAAAGTTGCCGCTGCCTTTTTTATATCGGAGTTCTCTAAAAATAGCCGTTCTGGCTTTTTTCAGAAATGGAAATTTTCTGCAACCTTTGCAGAAGTGATTCGTGAGCAAGGGAATGCAATATTCAGGCATAAATTGCGGAGCACAGTCACGAAACCGCCATTGCAGCTAGCTTTGACAGGAGCGCGAATGAAGGCGCGGGCACCAATATGGCAGACGCCCTCGTAAGCGGCCGCATTTAGCGAACAATGAATGTCGCCACCCTGCACGGAGCGGCGGGAGAGGAGGACATCGAGGCGCCCTAGGGGCACCATATAACCAGCGCTCCTAGCACCTTGTTGCACTATACAATACAAGGCAACGCTAAGATTTACTCATTTCACTTCGCTTCTCTTTCCCACCCCTTTTGCTAGAGTACAAGTACAAGGCTACGCTATAGTTTGCTCTGTCGCTCCCCTTCATCTTTACTTCCCTTTTCCGCCTGCTTGCTGTTCATACCAGTCTATGCTGTGCTATATGAAACGTACCCGCCTTCCTGTAGTAATGAGCTGATTGCATGAGCGAAATAAAGTGCGCGCGCACTATTTTCATATCTAGTCATGGTGCTAATTTTCTTCCACACTGGAGAGATTACGGCCGACATAAAGAGCTCCCTTGTAAAAACGCAATCTTTAGGCGCTTTCAAAATCTCACTGGTTGAATTCGAGGAGCTTCTTCGGCGCGCTCCAAGTAGATGGCAGCGTCGATGTCTTCGTTGGTGCCGACGGGTAGCATGGCGTCAAGCGTCGTTGTTGCGCTCCTTCCGTAGACAAGCTTGTATGGCGTAAGCTGCGTCGTTTCTTGCACGGCTGTGTTGTACGCAAAGGTCATATACAAAAGTATGGCAGATTACGTTATGTGTTCGATTTCTACGTATACGGCGAGCATGTCGGGGATGGTCTTATTGAGAGGCCCCGTGAGACCATTGGTCTGCCGGTTGTAGGCGGTGGTTCGGCGGTGGGTTGCGTGACTGTACCTCAGCATCGCCTGAGTTGGTTCAGCCGTAAAAGGCGTACTTCTGTCGGTGATGAGGACCTCCGGGGCTCCGTGACGCAGGACGATATTCTCAATGAAGAACTTGGCGACCTTGACGGCAGTGCCCTTCGGCAGCGCCCTTGTTTCGGCATAGCGGGTGAGGTAGTCATTCTCTATGACGATCCATTTATTGCCGGAAGTCAACGTTGGGAAAGTCCCCAGTAAGTCCAGCCCGATTTGCTAGAACGGCCGTCGGAGTGGTTCGATGGTTTGCGAAATTCGGGGAGGCCTTGTTGTCGGCGTCTTGCGTCACTGACAGTCTGTGCATGTCCTTACGTAATGGGCGACGTCGACAGTGACGCGCAGCCGATGGTACTTCTGTTCTATTCCTGATAGAGTGCGGGAAAAAAACGTGGTGTCCGGCTGTCGGGTCGCACTATAATGCTTCCAGGACCTCCGGACGTAACGCTGAATGCACCACGAGGAGGTGGTTGGCTTGGAGTGGCGAGAAGTTCTTCAGGAGAACGTTGTTCCGCAAGAAAAACGAAGTCAGTCCTCGGCGGAATGCTTTCGGCACGGCGGCGGTCTTGCCTTCCGGGTAGTCCATGAGGCTCTTGAGCTGAGTCAGCTCGGTGGCGTTCCGCGAAGTTGTCGGTACTTATGGGTTCCAAGAAAGAATGATCCTCTTGGTTATCCTGGGATGGCGGACCGACGGGGCGGGAGATAAGCAGTCGGTGTCCGAGTGCTTTCGTCCGCTCTTGTAGACGACGGTGATGTCAAATGCTTGCAGTCTAAGACTCCATCGTGCGAGGCGTCCTGATGGATCGTTCAAGTTAGCTAGCCAACACAAGGCGTGGTGTTTCCTCACGACTTTGAAAGGCCTGCCGTACAGGTAGGGGCGGAACATTGATGTAGCACAGATAATGGCAACGCATTCCTTTTCTGTGGTGGAATAATTCGCTTCCTCCTTCGAAAGTTACAGGCTACCATAACTGATAACCCTTTCAAGTCCGCCGTTCCTCTGCACGAGCACGGCCTGGGCTGCTTGCGTCCGTGTGAATTTCGGTGTCGGCTTTTTCGTCGAAGTGCACGAGTATTGGCGGCGTGTGCAGGCATCGCTTAAGTTCTTGAAATGCCTCGAGTGGCGGCATTTCTCCTTTTCAAGTCGACGTCGGCCTTGCTGAGGTACGTCAATGGCTCGGCGATCCGCGTGAAGTTCTTGACGAAGCGGCTGTAATAAGTGCAGAGGCCAAGAAATCGGCGTACCGCCTTCGTCTCGGGGGGCTGAGGAAAGTCGGCAATCACAGCTGTCTTCTGCGGTTCAGGACTTGTTAATAACGTGGCCCAATAACAACGGCACCTCGTATGCGAAGCTGCACTTTTCTGGCGCCAGCGTAAGTGCGGAGGATTTGATTACCTGAACAACAGCTTCAAGGCGCCGGAGGTGCTCGTCAAAGCTGGAAGCAAATAAGACTACGTCGTCCAAGTAGACGAAGCATGTCTGCCACTTCAAGCCCGCCAGTACTTTGTCCATAACCCTTTCGAACGTCGCAGGCGCCCAGCAAGGACCAAAGGGCATGACCTTAAACTCGAACAGGCCGTCTGGTGTTATGAAGGCAGTCTGCTCTCTGTCTCTCTCGTTTATTTCGATTTGGCCAGTAGCCGGTTTTGAGGTAGATCGACGAAAAATACTTTGCGTTTTAGCGATGATACAAGGCATCGTCTGTCTGTGGGATAGGATACACGTCTTTCTTCGTGATATTATTCGGGCGACGATAATTGACGTAAAACCGTAGGGTTCCATCCTTCTTCTTCAATAACACCTCGGTGACGCTCACGGACAATGGTGGCTGAGTGACGTCGTCACACAGTGTATAGTCGAGTTGTTGCTTGATGGCCTCGCATTCCCATGCCAAAACACGGTAGGGGCCCTGACGGAGAGGACGGACATATTGATCGGTTATGATGCCTCAGGGGTCTCACGGAGAGGACGGGCGTATCGGTCGGTTATATGCGCCAGGGGTCTGACGAAGCCTCGATGACGACCAGATGCAGTCCTTGTAATGACGGAGTAAGGCATTGTTTTGTTGTTGCATTGAGAGGCCCTGATTGACGTCGAAGGCGGGCACGGACACTGCGGTAGTCGTTGCGTGTCCCCAGAAATCGGTGAGAGCGAAGCCATTGCTTACTTCACAAATTCATCTAGGTCAGCGACCGTCGTGCCCCTCTTCAGGTGCCTGTATTCGTTGCTAAAGTCATCACGATTACCCTGGCTTCGCCGTTATGCAGCTTGGCTATGCCTCTTTCGGCACACATCTGACGGTTTATGAGCAAGTGCTGGTTGCCCTTGATGATGCCTCGTAAGTCAGTGGAAGCTTTGGTGCCGACGGCAATGCCGACGCTGGACAACGGCGGAATGGCTACCTGCTCTTCTGTCACAATTAAGCATGATAAATTGCGTTGCTATATGACGGCGTTGTATTATCCGTGGATAGGTGATTGACCTCGATCTTAGGTCAACGACTGCGCCGTGATGGTTCAGAAAATCCATGCCTAAAATGATGTCTCGCGAGCGTTGCTGCAGGACGACAAAGCTCACCGAATACGTCTGGCTGTCAATCGTGACTCCTGCCGAGAAGGTTGCAGTCGGTTTTATAAAGTGGCCGCCTGTTCGGATATCTGGTCCTTCCAAGGCAGTCATTACCTTCATCAGATTGGCGGTGAAGAGACCACTGATGACAGAGTAGTCGGCGCCGGTATCGACTTAGGCGGTGACGCTGCGGCGTTCGATAATCACGTGAGGTCGGTGGTTCGTCGTGTGGCTTTGCGGTTGCGTCGGGGCGTCTGATCGCGACTGCGTCGGCTTGCTGCAGTTCTCCTATGTCGCGTCGTTAAATATATCGGCGGCGAGGCTTTGTCTTGAAGGCTTTGGTCAGGCAGGGACTACGTTGGGAGGATTCGTGCATCGTGGTCATCGTCGTGGTCGTCGTCGTCGGCGGCGGCCGAGGATCTTCGGCATTGCGTCGTGCAGCAACCGCACCTCCTTCGGTTTCTGGCTTTAGTTTCCCGGATAGGGGCTTGGAGATCAGCCCCGGGTGAGGCCGGTGCACTGGCGGCGGTCCAGGGAGACGTAACGGCCAGGCGAAGGTGAACATGATGGTCGTCGTCGTTGCCGCTGCGCCCCGGCGATGTAGTCGGCGACGTCGGGAGGTCGCTCACTTGGGCGCAGACTCGGAGTGTTCACTAGAAGCCACGCACTCCTACCTCACAGTACTAGCAGTAGCGGTAGGTGTGTCCGGCTTCTCCACAACGGTAGCATAGTGGGCGGTGGTAAGGTGTGCGCTAAGCGGCAGATTTCCTCCATGCGCGCTGGCTTACTGGCGAGCGGGATGGCTTCGGAGGTCGCGGTGGTAGCTGGCGACGAAACTGCGGAGGCGTTGGGTCGTGCCCTGGGCGAGGTGCGGTGCCAGTTCGGCTTGGCGGAGGGGCCTAGGTCATCGTCTCCTGCTGGCGTTGTGGTGGTTCGTGCGCAGGCAGCGACCGCTGCCGTCCCTAGCGGACGATGTCTTCGAGGGACGGTACTTGAGGCTCAGACGACGAGAACATCCGGTGCTGTTCCTCGCAAATAATAGCCCTTATAATCTCGCGTAGGTCGTCGCTACCGAGTGCCTGGACTTCTCCGTAGTCTGGCAAGCGCCGATTGTATTGCCGGGTGCGCAGCTCGGGGGTATTTTCGGTTGTCGTCGCCTTGGTGAGGAACACTTGGATGGTCTTCGGCGGGTTTCTTATTAGTCCGGGAAAAAGCTCATGCTTCACTCCTGGAATGAGGAGGCGAACCTTCTTCTCCTCGGACATGTTGGCTTGGGCGTGGCGGAAAAGTCGCGTCATCTCCCCCGTAAAGATCGCTGTGTATTCATTCGCGAGCTGTACCGAGTCTCCAGTAGCGATGCGCTTCTTTTCTTACGGACGACGATTGCGAAGGTGTATGCGAAAGAAGCGCAAAAGTCATCCCAGGATCGACGCGTGGACTCTCGGTTTTCGAACCAAGCCCTTGCGGAGTGTTCCATGCAGAAATATACATGGCGCAGCTTATGGTTTTGGTCCCACTTGTTAAGGGCTCCGACGCGGTCGTAGATGTTCCACCAGCTTTCCGGGTCCTCGTACGACGATATGCGAAAGGCAGGCGGCTCTTTGGGTTGGTGCACGACCAACGTTGCCGGAGACCTTGCTTCCGTCATCGTCGACGCTGGTTTCGTTGTAGGCTTGTCTCCTTGTCCTTTTCGGGAAGCAGCTAGTATTCTGGAGGGAGTCTTTGTTGTCTGCAGCTAGTTCGATTCGTCCTCCTGGCGTCGTGGGCTTGGCTCGCCACTGGACGGAGGCGTGCGGTACATGGACCGAGAAGCACCTCCACCAGATGTCAGCTGGTCGTGACGCACGCAGCACTGAAAACGAAGCACGCAGAACTCAAGATGATATGAGACGAACTGTTTGTTGGGTGAACTTGTGCGCAGCAAAACAAAGCCAACTACAACCCATAGCACTAGCGGCGTGAACAGTCGACGGTCGACGAAAATACTCACAAGATGCACAATGCGTCGGCTGACACACACGTCATAACGCGTGTTCGCATTTTCTTTCAAATTGCACTAGTCACTCAAATCTGCGCGTCTGCTCGCAAAGTTAAAAGAATGGTCGACACCATTCCCGAAGTGTCATGCAAGATAAATGCACCCTGCGTTGCGCTAAGAAAGTGATAACGGCGCTCCCTGCAAGAATCAAAGCAAGTGCGCGATTTACAGGAAGGTGATAGCCACGTTCTTGTTTAACAAACGAAAACAAGTGCAGGTGTCTCTATGTGTAACTTCACTGCTGGTTGGACTCAAAACCACGACCTTTCCGAAATATCGGAAAGTGTGTTTGTAGGTGGTGGTAGATCCGCTCTAAATATCGAAACTTTAAGATGCCAGTTCAGGTAGGAAACAATAAATTGATGACCGATTCGACTCGAACACGCGATCTTGCCAAATTTTGAGGGGGTGAGTTGAGTGTCCGTAGATCCGCTATAAACAGAAAGATAAAGATGACATTTGGGATTTCTGTGAATCCCGCATTTAGGCATTTCATTAGCTGCGGAACGCACACCCGTAACCTTGATAAATACAGTGGTGTGCTTGCGCGTGCCTGCGCGGTGAAAGGGGGGAGTGGTCCCTTTGTGTCTTTGTCAAATTGCTATAGCTCCGTTTTAAAAAGATCCAGGAGAGCGCCACTTGGAACGTACGATTCTGCAGCTCATGTAAATCGAAGCGGCTACATAGGAGGAATCGAAACCAGGATATTCCGCTGATGCTGAGCGAAGAAATTGACTGCAGAAGGAGAAGCGCTAATAGGTGATTCGCTACTTGTGATGCATTGTTGCTGTTGGTATTGCGATAGAGACTAATGCTCCGACAGGCAAAACGATTGTGCGAAACGCACATTTTGTGGTTAAACGTCTTCTGTACATCTACGAAAGCATGAAGACAGTGCGCCAAGCCCCCGCAGGGCCGTCTGCTTCTGCAGGCGTTTGGTGTGTGGTGACACCACGGACCCGAGCCAACGGGGGGGTTGCGACCCCCTCCGACGTGTCACCGTGCGTGGCTTAGCCGTGTCCGGGGAAAAGGGGATCCTGGGAGTTGAGCCGACGCCGGGTGATGGGACCTTTAAGGCCCCCCGGAAGAGGCAACACACCCCTTTGGCCCCGGCTTCACGTAGATGGCACCCCCGGAATTGACCCGCCCGGGGTAAATCGGCAGTCGCCCTTTCCTGTCTCTCACTCTCCTCACATCTTCGTCTTTCTCTCTTACTTTCAGCCTGTCCTGTCTTCTCCTCCCTTCCATTTACTTCCCCTCTTCCTGGCGGCAAGGGTTAACCTTGTGCAAGTAGCCAAACTCGGTCTAGGCGCATAAGGTTATAGTAGCGGTGTACGGCTGGCGTGTGCAAGTTGCAGGCAAGTCCAAACTCGTATCGTCCCCTTGTTGGGCTCCGAGGTGGGTGGTCGCCACCGCTGCCGAACATTACACCTTCTCTTATGTACGCAACATCTTTTCCCCCACTTAATGATCGTACCGCTTCAAAGCGTGTACGCACCGAAGACACATTCAAGCCTTTTGCACCCCAAAGGCAAACCTTACCGAGATTCCATGTAATTCACAGTATGGAGCCTGAAAAGCCTGTAAGAGTGATATCGCCATTCCTAGTTGCAAAGTGCCTTACAGAAACCATATGTCCAGGATACCAAGCAAACAAGATGCCCAGCGGCGACCTCCTTCTGGAGGTGCGCGACAAAGTCCAATACGAGAAACTTCCGAAACTTACAGGCTTTGGAGACGTGGAAATTTCCATCCCACCCCACCCCTCACTCAATACTGTCCGTGGTGTTATTTCGGAACAGGACCTGCTTGAACTTACTGTAGAAGAGCTCAGGATGGCTGGAAAGAAACAGAACGTAGTAAGTGTTCAACGAATTCTCATCAGGCGTGAAGGTAAAAAAATCCAAACCAAACACTTGATCGTCACATTTGCATCGACCGTCCTGCCGGAAACTATTGAGACTTGATATACTAAAACTCGTGTGCGACCGTAATTCCGACACCCTCGTAGGTGCTTAATAGTCAAAGATATGGCCACGGATCGCAGAGCTGCCGTGGGCACGTCACATGTG
>JABSTT010005081.1:0-19889 GCA_013339685.2 Hyalomma asiaticum
CCAATTTTCGTACACATCCCGTTAACGAAACGGCCAGGAGAGCACCGAGATCGCGGCATGTAAATCATATCACACATGACGTGCATGTTATGATTTTCATGTTACGGCCGGTCATTACATTCGACATGCAGTCAGGTTTCGGCTTACCAATTTTCGTACACATCCCGTTAACGAAACGGCCAGGAGAGCACCGAGACCGCGGCATGGAAATCATACCACAAATGACGTGCATATCATGATTTTCATGTTACGACCGATCATTTACGTTCGTCATGCAGTCATATTGTGCCATACCAATTTTCGTATACGTCCCGTTCAAAAAACGGCCAGGAGAGCACCTAGACCGCGGCATGCAAATCATGCCACTCATGACGTGCATGTCGTGATGTTCATATTATGACCTGTCATTTACGTTCGACATGCAGTCAGGTTTCGGCTTACCAGTTTTCGTACGCATCCCGTTAACGAACGGCCAGGAGAGCACCGAGACCGCGGCATGTAAATCATCCCACAAATGACCTGCGTGTCATGATTTTCATGTTACGACCGATCATTTACGTTCATCATGCAGTCATATTGTGCCATACCAATTTTTGTATACGTCCCGTTCAAAAAACGGCCAGGAGAGCACCTAGACCGCGGCATGTAAATCATGCCACTCATGACGTGCATGTCATGATGTTCATATTAGACCTGTGATTTACGTTCGACATGCAGTCAGGTTTCGGCTTACCAATTTTCGTACACACCACGTTAACGAAACGGCCAGGAGAGCACCGAGACCACGGCATGTAAATCATACCACACATGACACGCATGTCATGATTTTCATGTTAAGACCTGTCATTTATGTTCGTGATGCAGTCACGCTGCGGCATACCATTTTCGTATACATCCCATTAACGAACGGTCAAGAGAGCAAGAAATCTTAGGCGGCTAGATAGATAGATAGATAGATAGATAGATAGATAGATAGATAGATAGATAGATAGATAGATAGATAGATAGATAGATAGATATAGATAGATAGATACGGCCAAGAAAGGCTTTGCTTAGACCAGGTAACCAAGCTGGTAAATATGCATCTGAAGTTTGCGCATAATTGTTGTTATAAGCGACGGCATTTAGTCGATGTTGTTGAACATCACTCCCCGTACGCACTGCGATACGAAACTCTTTCTTTAAAAAATCTGAGACGTAAAAATACATTGGAACTTTCCGCGAGCCCGCCACTAACGGTAATTCAAGTGCAGCAGAGCGCGCGGACCAGCACGCAATACCACCTGCTGCTGCCTCTCGAAAGCGGGGGAAACTCGAGCGCTATCTCAACATGCGCGAAGCATCGGCGGAGAAGAGCCGTTCGGCCACCTCTCCGATTCTACCACAGTGGTTGATGTCTATATGTATATTCATACTGGAGCATATTTTGCATTACTTGAGTATTGTGCCTATAGCATAGTAAATGCGCGATCTAATTAGCACGTGCGAGTTAGTGCAACGTGGCTCTGCTGTATGGCCTCGTGTTTTTGTTTTTGTTCTCTTTTATATAAACTGTATGACATGGCAAATTCAAGCAATACGTGCAAAAGAAATTCGCGGGACAGGGTAGTCAATATCGCTAAGAACGCTACTTTGTAGTTCCTACTTTCAACAAACTTTCCTACTAAGATAGAGTTACGGTACTAGTCACCAAAGTTTGCCGGTAATGAGTTTCAGTATATACTTAGGAATTTATCAGTGAATATGCCTCCTTTTCTTTTAGGAGTGTTGCGCTCGTATGTTGTTCGCTTTCTGCGGTTAGTGCACATGCACCAGGTGCTCTGCGCAAACAAGGCGAGTACCCACTCACACGTGCCATCCACGTTCGTCACGAGAGCTGTCAGGTATAGGTTATACTCTGATTCTATACACCTAAAAAACGCGGAGCATTTCTAAGCTCCCGATAGGCGTCTCCTATTCACCTGGCTCAGTATACATATAAGCGCCGTTAGGATGGGGATTTCTTTTATTGTCTTCTTGATATCACTTATTTCGAAGAGCCATTATAGAGATGCTGCATTGTGCTTGCTTCTTATCTAATGATTCCTGAAGTTGACTTAGATTATGAGCTAATTTATTGTTGAACCTTAACGTCTGTAGAAATCAGTATTCATCAATGAAGAACAAGTGTGTAGCTATTGTGTAGAGCTATAGCGAGGGGTACAAAAACCCTATCCGCGAAGTATTGTGCAGCACAATTGTACGCGGCTAAGGTTCGGTGCATATTCTTTAGGCGTAAAAAAATGGCAGATCCCACGTGCTGTGGGAATCAAGGGAAGGCGAAGCACGCATAGGGAACGTAAAATGGATTTGCATTGTTGTCTCGCTCTACCGAGTTTGTTACATATGAAGTTAACGAAACGGCCGAAAGAGCACCAAGACTGTAGCATGTAAACCATGCCGCTCATACACGCATGTCCTGATTAACGTTATGACTTGTCATTTACGTTCGTCATGCAGTCGTGTTGTGCGATAGCAATTTTGGTATACATCCCTTTAATAAAATGAGAGGCATGTAGATCATGCAGCTAACGGCATGCGCGTCACGATTTTCATGTTATGACCTGTCATTTATGATCGTCATGCAGTCATGTTGTGCCAAACCAATTTTTGTATAGGCTCCGTGCATTCGAGTTTTTCATGCGCGACATCAGCGCCAGAATGCACTGCCTGGCGTAGAGAAGAAGCGAAATTGGGCAGACTGTGACAGGGAAATACGCGAACGTGATGCGCGTCTCCAACTCTATAGCAGCAGCGACCGCCCGTCCCACCTTCTTTCGTTTGATTTCCTTTGAGACGCGTGCTCCAAACCTGCGGCGAACTGTTCCAAAGGGCGGCGCCGCGAGCGTTCGTTTGGTTCGCAGCACACCCGGAAAGCAGCGAAGAAACGCGCGAGTCGTTGTCGCCTCGGTTTCCACCGTGCACGCGCGTCTCATACGTGAGACCGAAGCGGCCAATGTCAGCGATACTGAGCCGTCCGACGAGAGCTACGTCGCGCCCTCTGGTCAGTAGACGGAGCCCATACATCCCATTAACGAAACGGCAGTATAGCGCCAGTACCATGGCATGGAAATCATGCCGGTCATGACACGCGTGTCATGATTCTAGTGTTATGACCTGTCATGCGGTCGTGTTGTGCCATAGCAATTTTGGTATACATCCCATTAACGAAACGCCTGGCATATAAATCATGCCGCCCATGACATGCGTGTTATGCTTTTCATGTTATGACCTGTCATTATGTTCGTCATGCACTCATATTGTTGCATACCGATTTTCCTACACATCCCACTAACGAAACAGCCAAGAGAGCACCAAGACCGTGGCATGTAAATCATGTCGCTCATGACATGTATGACAGGATTTTCATGTTATGACCTGTCATTTACGTTTGTGATGCAGTCATCTTGTGGCATGCCAATGTTCGTATACATCCCGTTAACGAAACGTGTGGCCTGTAAATCATGTCGTCCATGACATGCCTGTCATGATTTTCATGTTTGACCTGTCAGTCATGTTCGCCATGCAGTCATGTTGTGGTATACCAATTTTTGTATACATCCCATTAACGAGACGACCAGGAGAGCACCAAGACTGTGACATATAAATCATGGCGCTCATTGCACGTATGTCATGATTTTCCTGTTATGATCTGCCATTTATGTTCGTGAGGCAGTCATGTTGTGCCATACCAATTTTCGCATACATCCCACTAGCGAAACGGCCAGGAGAGCACCAAGACCGTGGCATGTAAATCATGCCTCTCATGACATGCATGCCACGATTTTCATGTTATGACCTGTCACTTATGTTCGCCATGCAGTCATGTTGTGGAATAGCAAGTTTTGTATACATCGCATTAACAAGACGACCAGGAGAGCACCAATACTGTGGCATGTAAATCATGCCGCGCATGACACGCATGTCATGATTTGGCGACAGCGCGCGTCCAGCTGCCGTCCAAATAAAGCTTCCGCAAAAGCCGTGCCCGGAAAGCACGGGACTTTTCCCACCGGAAGTGACCGGAAGTGACGCCGGCGCCAACATTCGCTGGAGCGGCAGTCGGCGCGCGTCCCGCTCCACTGGAGCTAGCTGCAGAGGCGTACGGTCGCGTCCCCGCGTTTGTTCGCTGGGTTGGCCAAAGTGCGCGTCGCCAACCCAGCGTGGCGTCGCCGTAGCAACACGATTAGAGTTACTCTATATGCTACCGTAGGTATACAGTAACTCTAAACACGATGTGCGAACGCGCCAGCTAGCCCACCGTTCCTCGCCGCCTGCGTACCGAGTTCGATCTGGAATTGAAGACGCCCACTGAGGCCATAGCGACGTACGTGCATAGGTCTCGCATTCACCAACGACTGATACATTGTGCGGGCTGTGATGTATGTGTACACAAGGCCATGAGAGTGTCTATCTTGTACCCCGGCCCAAGTACGCCGTCACCGGAACAATAAGAGGGTGACGGCACCTGTGACTGTCTAATGACAGCCCCCACAACGCGGGGAGGTCGTACTACTTCGGCATGCCCTAGACCGGCGTCGGGCATATCTGCATATACTGTCCGGACGACGAAATAGAAGAAGACATGTTAAGTGTCGACACCACGTTGGTGGCATCGAATCGGGTAAACAAACACAATCCGACCTCCCATATCGCCTCTTAATTACACAACTCGGCAACACCAGTTTGCAGCACCCCTCCGCAAAAACAATCTAGCCAAAAGGAACGCTTTCGCGTTTTTGTCTCAAGAATATGCTTAGGGATTGTCGAACTTTTTTCGCACGACTTCGAGCTCAGCGTCCACAAAGTCATCCGCAGATACTCATTCCTTAGTCTGGATTTGTCGAATGCAAGAACGTCCAGTCTGGTGTAAGATTAGGGTGTGCAGTGTGTCTCTAGCGATTGGCGCTGTATACCGGCCGCCAAATGAAGATGACAGTTGCATATTGGCAATAACTGACTATATCGTGAAGCACAGACTTCACGACCACAAACTGATCATATGCGGGGATTTTAATGCGCCCCACATTAACTGGGAGTCCTTCACTGCAATCGGTCGTGACAAGGTTCTCTGTAATTCTTTAATTGACTTCGCTGTATCCCATGATTTTACTCAAGTTGTTCACAGCGCCACTAGAGGTTGTTCAATCCTGGATCTTGTTTTCGTTACGGCTGACTTATTGAATGATGACTTTGAGTGTGCGGTTGTAGACGGTCTTTCAGATCACAGTGCAGTCTTTGTTAATTTTTCTATTACCTACGAACTTAAGAAACCAGAATACAAAGTTGTTACTGATTTCTCACGTGCCTACGATGAAGGTGTACTTTCGCTGCTTGCAGATTCCTATGACAATTTTTTGTTGTCCAGCAACAGATGTGGTGTGGACGCGTTAGTAGAACACTTCGGTGCGATTGTGTCCGAATGTATATCGAAATTTGTGCCGAACAAACATGTCAAGCGCAATCCTAAACACCCATGGTACAACAGGGAAATAATACAGCTTATTCGCCGCATAAAGCGATTACGTCGCCGATGCCGCTCCAAGCCAAACCACGATTTTCTATGCACGCTAAAAACAACACTAAAAAACAAAATGCATGAGGCCAGAAACTTCTATTACAATAACACATTGTCAACGTTCATTAGGGATAATCCTACCAAGTTTTGGAAAACAATTAGTCCACCTCCCACCAGCCCTTGCTCATTCATTATTGGAAATGAAACCTGCTCGGATGCTCGTACGATCTCAGAAGCCTTCAATAGTTATTTCAAGTCTGTGTTTACCACTGATAACGGCACTGTTCCTTCTTTTGTCTCCCGTACTGTATCGGTAGCTATTCCGGATATTGAGCTAAGTTGCTCTGGAATTTGCAATCTCTTACTAAACATAGATATTACTAAAAGTGCCGGTCCTGATGATATCCCCAACGCTTTTTTGAAAAGGTACTCTGAATGGTGTGCACGGTACCTCATAATTATATTTCAGAAATCACTTGACTCTGAAAGGGTTCCGCGAATTTGGAAGATCGCCAATGTTGTTCCTATCTTCAAATCGGGTAAGAAGGAAATCATTTCTAACTACAGACCAATTTCATTATTATCTACGTGCTGCAAGCTATTGGAGCACATCATTCACAAGCACATTATTCAATTCCTAACTGACCACGACATCCTTTCACAGCATCAGCATGGATTTCGCAGCGGTTTTTTCCACGGTTACACAGCTGATCGAATTCACGCATGACATTTCCTCATCACTTAACAACCATGAACAGATCGATGCCATCTTTATTGATTACTCAAAAGCTTTCGACAAGGTATGTCATAAAAAACTTCTCCTCAAACTTCGTAACCTTCTCACAGGTCCATATGCTGACAAATTACTTGGCTGGATTACGGATTATTTACACCTGAGGAGTCAGTTTGTTCGCTACAACCACGAGCAGTCATCATCAGCTCATATTTCCTCAGGTGTTCCACAAGGCTCTGTTCTGGGACCCCTTTTATTCATAATTTACATTAATGATGTCGTTCAAGTTGTCACTAACACTCCAGTTAAGCTACGTCTATACGCCGATGACTGTGTTTTGTATTCTAGTGTGAGTAGCGTCACTGACCAGGTTTTGTTAAATAATGTGTTTTCTTCTTTTTGCGAGTGGAGCAGAACGTGGCAGATGGAGCTTAATTTTCAGAAAACTGTGACAATGACTTTTACTAATAAAAAGGAACCATTGCAATTTAAGTATGGCAATCCCGATCATGCCCTAGGAAACGTCCAGGAATTTAAGTACCTTGGTGTTGTATTCTCCCCAAACTTAAAGTGGCACAAACACGTTAACCTTATTATTGCAAAATCGCTTAAGAAATTAGGTTACTTAAGAAGAACGTTAAAAGGTGCCACAAAGGAATGCAAGCTTATAGCGTATAAGTCACTGGTCAGGCCTCTTCTTGAATATGCGTCAGTTGTATGGTCCCCACATCTTGCAAACGACAAAGACAAACTTGAGTCCGTCCAGCGGAAAGCAATCAGGTTCATTTTCAATCGCTACGACCGTAGCTTCTCCCCTTCAGAACACTACCACGTTTTATCGCTGAATCATTTAGAACACCGACGCATGTGCGATCGGCTTATCATGTTACACAACATCGTCAACGAATCTGTCAGCATAGCTACACCCATTTATTTCACCAGTCATACTAGCCAAGTGACCCGCCGATACAATCCATTGAACATTGTGCCATTCAGATGTTATATTGATTGTTATAAATACTCTTTTTTCCCGTTCACAGTTGAGACTTGGAATAACCTTGATATTTCTTTGAGAGGGCTACCACATGCACAGTTTGTAAAACAAGTGTCCAATTATGTATTTTGATGTTTTCATTTTTTTTTCTTGTTTTTGTGCGTTTCTTGTAACCACTCCTGCAATGTCTCAAACTTGAGACAGCAGTATCTGTAAATAAAATAAAAATATATGCACGGCTCGTGGATGCGCACAGCGAGTTCAGTTCTACGGTTGGAACTTCCGGTATTCAGCATTGCATTTACTTTAGGAATATTCTTATCAAATATTTTTACCGCACCTAACACGATTGTTTCGCTCTTAGTGTAACTTTTTGACATATGTCTCACAACACCGGGAGTCCTTTCTCGCCAGAACCGCGGAGAAATTGATGGATGTCTTCCTTGGCCGCAACATTGTTCGCGTAAGGCGAGCATTGCTAGCTTCATTGACGCGCCAGAGCTTTCGGGGCTGCCCCGCCACGGTGGTCTAGTGGCTAAGGTACTCGGCTGCTGATCCGAGGGTCGCGGGATCGAATCCCGGCCGCGGCGGCTGCATTTCGACGGAGGCGAAATGTTGAGGCCCGTGTGCTGTGCGATGTCAGTGCATGTTAAAGAACCCCAGGTGGTCTAAATTTCCGGAGCCCTCCACTACAGCGTCTCTCATAATCAGAACTGGTTTTGGGACGTTAAACCCCACAAAACAACAACAGCTTTCGGTGCTCCACAGCACAACTGCCAGTTGTTGGTTCGTTATGCGTCGAAAGATGGCGCGACAATCTGCTAACTTCCGCAGTTCTGGCCATTTGCGTGTCCATATTTTGATTCAAGGGCCGTATGGTGAATTTGGAAACTGGTGTGATTAATGACTTGTGAGCATAGACGCAGGCCATGCGATCGCAGAAGCGCCACGGCGTCTCCAACGGCGTTCGATGCGACAGTCTGGAGCTGGTACGCCAGCAGGCAGCCCTAACATTGCTTCCGTCGCCGCGCTCCTGCGGCACGGAAATAAGCAGGCTTGCACCTCCCAAATAATTTCGCTATGGCCTTCACCAGTGATAACCTTTTCATAGTTTTCAAGTAGCTCCTCTTAATATAGCCCTTAAGTTTTTGCTCCGGCGATGGAACAGCGAAAAGACCAAGGGACCTCAGAGTGTTGCACATTATGAGCATATCATTGCACATCACTAGTAGCCGAGGAGTATCGGTGCGCATAAATATCATCCACTGGCTCAAAACAAAGCCTGCATTATGTTGTAAATCGCAGCAACCACTCTGCGAAGTTGCATCTTCGCCGTCACGAAATATTAAACATGGCAAAAATTGCTTACAAATCTCTTCACTCAACATTCTTGCAATAATCTTCAGCAGGTAAGGACTACATAATAAAAATAAACCTCGACTATCGGCATGAGCTAATAATAAGGCCGATTCGCTTCTGAATTCACAGTGGCGTGTCTGTTGAACAGAACTCCAAATAACATAAACCGGTCTTCTGGTATATGTATAGCTCCAAGATTCCCCGGAAAAAATATCGATCACGTTAAGTACAGGCAGCTTCAAAAAAAAACTGGTATTTTATATTTGCTTAAGTTATGATTTATATGATATAATTCACGATGTTCTACTTATTCTATCGAAGAATGTGTCATTTGAATAAGCGGTGTGTTAATACATGACCGTAGAATCACCGCTATGCTGCACGTGTATTAGCATTAACAGGATTTGCTCCAGTTCTTTGTAAATGGGGTCATGTGTTATTAGCTGCTTATTGTTCGTTAGCAAGTCGTTCTAATGTATTTTATTTTTTGTAGTAACGCAGGTTCCGCTGCAGCATATTACTTTGCGACTTCATTCTGAATATTTCGCTACAGCGTACTGCATCTTGAGTGATTAAATAAATTTTTCTTCTGGTAAAGTGAACAACATGGCTAGCGGCGCCATACTTCAGGTGAGGTCTACAATAATATTAGCGGCAGAATTTATTATGGATTGATTCGAAAACATTGATATCAGAACACGGTGAAAAAACCCCCGGAGTTGCCCTTTAAACAAGACGGTCTCCGCTACAGTGCCTCGACCAGTTATGACCGTTGGATACACGACAACAGATACCACAAAACACTACTTCAGTTCATACACAACACAGGACTTGCAGCACTCATTTAATATAACACACCAAAACTATGCCTTAAGGGCAAGCCCATTCCGCAATAAAAAAAATTCGCCATCATTGGCTGAAATTAGAAGAGAAAGCGAAAATCAAACTTCGATTTTGTGACTTTCTTGCCGAAACCTCAGCTTCTCAACTCAAACATGACCCAACTAATTTAAAACACATTTGTTCGCAATGTGGCCATATAGCCTGAATGAAATTTCATGAAACTCGCTACGTTACTTCTCTTGGTATGTAAGAACACAATGCAATTCATTATTACCGGTTAATAATTATGCGGTTCTTAGAAAGCGCCTTCAAATTATTTTACTTCACAGCCAGATAGTATGGCAACTTCAAGGCACGTCGGTACCTGTATTATATTATGGCGCGTTTAGTCGCTTACTGAGCGCTCTCTCAGGGCAAGAGTGGAGCTTTCTATAATGTGCAATGTGATTTCCTGATTGAAAAAACATCGTTTTGCTCATTAGTGTTTCTATAGCTTTCTTGAACCGTATTCAAAAAGCACCTTACGATAAAAAGTTTGTAAGCGAATATTTCAGCCAATCCAGGTAATGGATATATCATTATCGAAGCCATGCGACCAATCGCAAAAAAAAAGAACACTTACGACAGAAACGTTTGCTGAATTCGGCCCTTATTCACTCACACAAGCTTCCGTTAAGGACTCGATTTGTGCTATTGGTCATGGAATACATTTATCGGTAAGAAAAAATGCTTAAATGAGGTGTGCGGGCGTTACGGCAGAGGTGATAGCCCAATCTTTTTTTGAATGATTGAAATCACTGGAACTCTCTGATGGGGCAGCAAGATCATCGCAAATAGGCCTTGCTTTCACAAACATGCCGGTTAACCGTTTCGAATATACTTGCGGTATGTTACGGTATCACTAAAAGAGACAACAAAAATGCACCGCTCATAGTCTCTAGACTTCGAACTTTTCACTCTACCTTCTTAAGATTAACATAGTAAGAAAATCTTGTTTGAAAAAAAATTAAAAGTAAGCCGCTGGATGTTTTTCCGTTCGTGCCGCTTATGGCACACAATGGTTTTGAATGGCCGTGAGTAAAACGGTTTGTTTGCAATCCCTGGACAGCGCACGTGCCGACGCAGTTATTACCATGACCACGTCATTCAAGGCTACGCTGGAGAAGGAAAGCCGGTACTCTATCGCTCGTTGAAACGAATAAGCTAACTACAACAAGTTCGCGCGTCAAATTAGAGGCGGCAGAGATGTCTTGCCAAGATCAAGATAATGGACTTGAAAGACCCCGAATCTACAGAAAGGTCGAAACTTAGTTGCGCTGTTGCAGTTGTGAACCAGCCGGCAACGAAGTCGTAGCTGCGAGATTTTTTCCACATGTTGCTGCAATAGCGAAGTTACACGTTTGACGACAAAAAACTAGTCGGCTCCTATTTTTCTTTCTCCTTCGCGATTCGCCGTCTGGCTGGTGACAGGACAACGCCAATGAGCTCTGTTGCTTTGTGACGGCCCGTAGTGCTGCGAATGACGCCGCTAGTGACATCGCCAAAAAATAATTGATCTGTCCTTGTTTGTCAACAGTTTGACGTCACACAGACCATCGGCGTCGCGGCGGATCAGTTTGGCCGTGCTTTGCAAAAAAGCTCCGACGTTTGCAGCCGTACGCTCGGTCTTTGCACGCCACGGTGCTGTCCCTTTCCGCGATTGCGCGCCAGCGGTTTGGCGGAAAGCTGCAGGTTCGTGGAACGTAGTTTCCTGACCCCTACACCTTTAGAAATGGAAGAATGGCTCTAAACGTTCGGTATGAAGATATCTGTATGTACCTCGCGAGCACGCCTGGCCCGTGCGACGCAGAGGCCTTGAAGCGTTAATGACCGCGCAAAGCGTGCGGCCTTACAATGAAAGGGCACGTGCAGCTAGTGCTTGGGGCACCCGTGCTTTCCGCCAGCTGTTGTGATGCGGGAGTCAAGGAGGAAACAAAAAAAAATCCACAGCATATCCACGGAGTGAATGATGATGAGTGGGCGAAGCTCCGGACGTTCATCGCAGATCGTGCCGAGTTCCGGATTAATTTAGTTAACAACGCGCACGCTACGAATCCTTATGGTTCAACTACGCACAAGTGAAATCTCCCACCGGCACTTCATTGCAAATCAAGATCCAGTGCCTATATATAGATATGGGTGGCCGGTGAACGGTTCTCCAGCGCAAGCAGCCGGCATTTTTCAATAAGGAAACTCGATAGAAGACGCTGCCTGCGCCAACGTTGTCTCTCGCGGGGGAGGGCGGGTTCTCCTTCTTGGCGAGCTGGTTGAGCGTTCATCGAAGAAAGAGCGTTTCCATAGTCAACGCGCGCCTTTCGCTCTCTCTCTCTCTCTCACAAGACAGCAGATGGAAGAGTGAGAGAGCTCGCGCGCCTGGAGGCACGCGCCGAGGGCGAGCGCGAGCGTGGCTACGACGCGACAACGAAACAGCGAGCGCCGCAGCGCCATCTATTGATCAATTCACTTACTAGCTAAGCAGCACCGCAGCGCCATCTCGTCATCATTCTGAGATCATTCAAGAGCGAGTGCGCAAGAGCGTGTGCAACGCGACGATGAAGAGATCGGTGGCACTCCTTCGTACTGGGTCAGTGGGCTGTGCCCCCGTCTGTCGACGGCGACCACCAGTTTAAAGCACTTTAACCCTTTCACGACCGTGAAGAAAGCAGTCAAAAAAATAATTGTACCATTATTTAAGCCAAGTGACACGCTGAAGCTTCAAGCTGATACAGGCGAACTAACAAGGCATTTGTACAATAAGGGAACAGATGATAGCAAGTAAAATGAGAAACCTAGAACGTAAAGTTTTCATGCCTGCGGTTGAAAGGATCCAGTAAAATGAAACAGTTAATCACTATATACTGGGAGATCGTTCTTTAAGAATTCTACTGTCGTTTATTTCGCTATAATTGGCTGAAATTCGAAGACCGAGAGAGAGAGAGAGGGTAAACATTTATTAAAACAGGGTTAAGGATCGTCCTCGTAGTGTGGAGCCCTTAGTTCAGGGCCCCATTGGTTCGCGGCACTCCACATGCCCGCAGGATCAACCGACGCAGCTCCTGCGGTCCTTCGATGTTTTCAATTTCGCGCCGAAACCTCAGCACCTCAACGCAGGCATAACGTCACTCATTTGAAAATTATTTCATGTAGTTTGCCTATATAGCCACAAAGAAATTTTATGAAACTGGCTACGTTAATTCTCTGGCCACCCTAGCATACCATGTAATTAGCGGTTAATAAACATGCGAGTCTTAGAAAGGGCCTTCAAAATCTTTGCTTGCCGAGCACTTTCTCGAGGCAAGAGTGGTGCTTTCGATATTGTGAGACTGTGAGTTTCTGATACAATAGCAATCGTTTTGCTCATTAGTGTCCCTTTAACATTCTTGAAACGCATTGATAAAAGCCACCTAGCTATAAAAAGTCTGTAATAGAAGATTTCAGCCAATCCACATAACGCACATATAGTTAGCGAAAGCAACCGAACAATCGTAAGAAAACACCCAAGAAAGAGAAGTTTCGTTAATAGGGCCTTTTATTTACTGAAGAACTGAGTCCGTTAATGACTCAGTTTGTACTACTGGCACACGAGACATTTATCTGTAAGAAATTACGCTTGAAAGAGGCGCACACGGGTTTCCGCAGAGGTGGTAGGCTAATGACGTTTTGAATGATCAGTGGAGTGGAGCGCTCAGATCAGTGGAGCCCTCAGATGCGACAACGAGCTCATTCCAAAGAGGCCTTGCTTTCAGAAACATGCCGGCGAACTGCTTCAAACCACATTTGGGGAATATTACAGTATCACTAAAGAAATGCGCCGCTCGTAGTCTCTATACTTCGAAGTTTTCTCTCTCCCTCCATAATATAAACACAGTAAGAAAATCTTAGTTAGAAAAAAAAAGGGAAAGCATGATAGCACGGACACGTAGGACCTTGGCGTTTTTTCCGTTTGAGCCGGTTATGGCACACAGTAGTATTGAGTGGCCATGAGTAAAGCGGTTTGTTTACAATCCATGGAGAGCGCACGTGTCAGCGCTGTTATTACCATGACCGCGGCATCCAAGGCTACGCTGGAGAAGGAAACCCCGTACTCTATCGTTCACTGAAGCGAGCGAGCTAGCTACAAAAGGCACGCGTGGGAAATTGGACGCAGCATAGATGCCCTGACAAGGTC
This sequence comes from Hyalomma asiaticum, assembly GCA_013339685.2. Lineage (NCBI taxonomy): Eukaryota > Metazoa > Arthropoda > Arachnida > Ixodida > Ixodidae > Hyalomma > Hyalomma asiaticum. Next base: position 13,694 of record JABSTT010005081.1, read on the forward strand.
ATATGCTCCAAGGACCCCTAAACCACGCAAACGTCTAAATTTATTTGCGCTGTTGCAGTTCTGAACGAGCTGGCAACGAACACGTAGCGGCGAGAATTTTTCCAAACGGTGCTGAAGTTACATGTGCTTGACGATGAAAAGCTGGTCGACGCTCATTTCTAGCATTGCATTTTGCCGTCTGGCCGGAGTCTTCGTTTTCCTCCACGAAAAATTCATCCAAGTGTCAGGGAAACACGCCCTGACCGTCAATGAGATGTTGCTTTGTGCTGGCCCGTTGTTCTGCGGAAGATTCCGCTAATGACATCACCAAAACAATGGAACTCTGTGGTGAGTCGCTGTGTTGAAGAACCTCAGTGGTCGACGTTTCTGTCGGCGTTTCTGTTCTTCGCGCCCACTGGCTAGCCACACTGGCACGGCAGGCAACGCGACGAGGAATGGTGAAAGTGCATAATTGCTTGCAGATCCTGCCGGTGGTCGTACACTCTCGCTCGACCAATCGACAGTACCAAAATGAGGTTGCATGTGACATCATCTTAGACATCCTAGCGACTTCAGGACGCACTGGGAATGCGGGGAAAGCCCGGAGAGCACAATGAGTCTTTTCTTCTTTTTATGGCGCTCCCGCGGCGTGTAGCGCTGCCGCATTGTTTCATCGTTGATCGTGGCGGTGTTCTCATTTCGATGCGCCTGTTTACTTGAAATGTTTCAAACAAAAAAGAGTGGGTTAGGGCACGTCAGGTGTGCCTACACGATGCCACTGTTTGGGCTTTGACGTGTCCTTACGGAAACGACCACTGTTGCACCACGGCTTAGTACGAGTGTTTTTGTTAAGGATATTCTGAAGGGAGGACATTAACTGTGTAAACACGGCTTTTTGAGTCACTCGTGTGTGTTCGTATGCACGCAAAGCTCCAAATTGGAATATAAGGCTTACACTGCCTCCTCTGCGGTACACCATTAACAAATATTAGGTCAATCTTATTTCGCATACAAGAAATTACCTTGCAAATGCTTAGGCAACGGTCGTATTCCGGTCCGCTCGAAATGGTATTCACGTAAGTCGAGGGTCCCTCTGTTCAGAAAATAGCTCCTATTTAAGCTTTACTACAGGCGCACGACTGTGACCTCATCAACTGGTGTGCTGTTGAATGTGTTCACATCAAGGTACGCTGAAAATACAAATGACTAAAAGAGAATGCGTAGCAAGTACTCCTCCACCATCCTGACTGCTCCACCAGTGATCGGGACCGCGCAGCGTTGAAGTTTGCTTTTTTTCATGTTGTTAGCGAACGCACATATTTACTAAGTTCCTCTCTATGTTACGACCTTTCCAGACGGTATTTACTGGATAGGTTAGTGAGTCTCCTACTACTTGACCAACAGTCGCCGTCTTCAGCTTTGTAACCATAAAGCTTCGACTGAAGTGGAGAGAGTGTGAAATAAAGAAACCAGGTGGAAGGAAACAGAAGAAACTTTCTTGGCGAGGCGTGCTTCGAACGCAGGTACCAACGGACCGCAGGCGACGGTCGTAATAACTTTACTATAAACCCGCGCTTCCAGAGCATCCATTTTTCGAAACCGGAGGCGTGCGTTGTACAAGTAGTTATAATTGAGCTTGCTATGGGAGAGAAAAAAGAGCAGATGAGAGCGAGGTAGAGGACGGAGAGAGAAAAAGCAAAAGAGGGAGAGAAAGAGGGGTAGCTAGGAGAAAATGAAAGGAGGCTGGCGAATGGTGTAGCGCGCGCCCAGCACAGGTGCTGGAGAAAGGGAGAGTGCAACAGCGCAGAGTTGAGTGGAGCTACAAAGAGCCTTACAAGTAGAGTACGAAGAAGCAGACGAAGAGTGTGAAGAATATAAAGACGAGACCAAGACGTGTGAAGAAGAACCGACGTGGAAATGTGAAGAACCGCTCAGCGTGAGTGACGAAGTGCTTCTGACTGACAAGAAGGCTGCAGTTCGCGGAAAAGCAAGGTAGACAAATCAATGAGTTTCAACGCAAGGATGACTTTGCGCTTATTTTAACCCAAAGAAGTCAACTAACCACGCTGTTCAACCAGACTTCACGACCTTAATTCAGCGAAGGTTTCCCTGTTTTTTTAGCTTTCCTTATATTAGTCAGTCTGGAGAGGATACGTGTTCTTTTAAGGAGTACATAGTGAGGACAGCGCGGACGCACGAAGGAAAACAACGACACCTGCGCACAACGATCTCAGCGCTCGTGTCGTTGTGTTCCGAAGTTTTCCGTCTCTGTCTTCATGCCGTGGCGTTCATTCCTTATGAAGTTTTAATAACTCGCCCAAATTCCTATTTTAATATAAAAAGTAATTTCGACAAAAGCGAATGACATAATGTGTTGTGTAGGCCCGTCACCTACCCAAGACCCGCGTGCCGCGAAAGCGCATACGACTCAGGGCCAGCCGTGACCTACCCTGCTTGCGAACAATTAAGCCCACAACCTCACTGGCAGTGACCTCATACTCTAATGGGGAAGCATACGACAGCCCCCAACAGGGGCCACGCACACTAACCTCTTAAGATTAAGTACCACCACCTCCCAGAAGCCAAGCCGCGAGCTTTCGCCACACGACCAGTCTTGCGGTGCTTGTAAAAGGTGTGGTTGTACGCTAATTATCACCATTACGGAATGGAGGTAGAAATAGAGATCCACGAATCCACTTTGTTTATTTTTGATGCCGGCGCGTTATGTCTAAGGGCAAGCTTTCGAAATAAAAAAAAGGGCAGATCCCACGTGCAGTGGGAATCAAGGAAATGCGAAGCACGCATCAGGAACGTAAAATGGATTTGCATTGCTCTCTCTCTTTTCCGAGTTTGGTACATATGAAGTTAACGAAACGGCCGCCAGAGAACCATGACGGTGGCATCTAAATCATTCCGGTCATGACACGCGTGTCATGATTTTAATGTTATGACATGTCATTTACGTTCATCATGCTGCCGTGTTGTGCCATAGCAATTTTATTATACATCCCATTAAGGAAACGCGTGGCATATAAATAATGCCGCCCATGACATGCATGTCATGATTTTCATGTTATGACCTGTCATTTATGTTCGTCATGCAGTCATGTTGTTGCATACCAATTTTCCTATACATCCCTCTAACGAAACGTCCAAGCGAGCACCAAGACCGTGGCATGTAAATCATGTCGCTCATGACATGCATGTCATGATTTTCATGTTATGACCTGTCATTTACGTTCATGATGCAGTCATGTTGTGGCATGCCAATTTTCGTATATATGCCATTAACGAAACACGTGGCATGTAAATCATGTCGCTCATGATTTGCATATCATGATTTTCATGTCGTGACCTGTCAGTGATGTTCGCCATGCAGTCATGTTGTGGCATACCAATTTTCGACTACATCCCATTAACGAAACGGCCAGGAGAGCATCAAGACCGTCGCATGTAAATAATGTCACTCATGACATGCCTGTCATGATTTTCGTGTTATGACCTGTCATTTATGTTTGTCATGCAGTCGGGTGGTGGCATACCAATTTTTATATACATCTCATTAACGAAACGGCCAGGAGAGCACCAACACCGTCGTATGTAAATCATGTCGCTCATAACATGCATGTCAAGATTTTCATGTTATGACCTGTCATTTATTTTCGCCATGCTGTCATAGTGTGGCATACCAATTTTTGTATACATCTCATTAACGAAACGGCCCGGAGAGCACCAAGACCGTGAAATGTAAATCATGCCGCTCATGACATGCATGTCATGATTTTCATGTTATCACCTGTCATTTATGTTCGTCATGCAGTCATGTTGTGGCATACCAATTTTTGTGCACATCCCATTAGCGAAACGAACAGGAGAGCACCATGACCGTGACTTGTAAATCATGCCGCTCATGACATGCATGTCATGATTTTCATGCTATGTTGTTTTGTGGGGTTTTACGTCCCAAAGCCAGTTCTGATTATGAGAGACGCCGTAGTGGACGGCTTCGGAAATTTCGACCACCTGGGGTTCTTTAACGTGCACTGACATCGCACAGCACACGGGCCTCAACATTTCGCCTCCATCGAAATGCAGCCGCCGCGGCCGGGATTGGATCCCGCGACCTTCGGATCAGCAGCCGAGTACCATAGCCACTAGACCACCGTGAAGGGGCGATTTTCATGTTATGACCTGTCATTTATGTTCGCCATGCTGTCATAGTGTGGCATACCAATTTTCGCATACATCCCATTAGCGAAACGGCTATCGGAGCACTAAGACCGTGGCATGATAATCATGCCACTCATGACATGTATATCACGATTTTCATGTCATGACCTGCCATTCATGTTCGTCAGGCAGTCATGTTGTGCCATGCCAATGTTCGCATACATCCCATTAACGAAACGGCCAGGGGAGCACCAAGACCGTGGCCGCTCATGACATGCATGTCCTGATTTTCATGTTATGACCTATCATTTATGTTCGTCATGTAGTCATATTGTGGCATACCAATTTTCGTAAACGTCCCATTACCGAACAGGAGAGCGCAAAATCGTAGGCGGCTAGATAGATAGATAGATAGATAGATAGATAGATAGATAGATAGATAGATAGATAGATAGATAGATAGATAGATAGATAGATAGATAGATAGATACGCTCAAACTCGCCGAAGTTCGCTAAGAAATGCTTCGCATTTAAGAGAAAATGGAACGATAGAACCTTTCTCGCTGCGAGACTTGGGCACATCCTAGGAAATCAAGGTAACCTCGTCCGGCATGCGGCCTCATAGATACCGATTGGTGGTATCGCTGTAAAAGATTTACGAGTACTAGGCGTTCCAACTTCTACAACCGTGAAAGGCATTGACGCGTCTGTGGACGTGTTTTCAATGCGACGTATTTCTTGGCGGACTTGACGAACTTTGACCGTATCTATCTATCTATCTATCTATCTATCTATCTATCTATCTATCTATCTATCTATCTATCTATCTATCTATGTATCCGCCTACGTCGTGGTGTTCTCCTGGTCGTCTCGTTCGCCTGATACACCCGAATATTTGCATGGTTGGACACAAATGTATGACGTACATGCATGGCTGGTTTTTACACCACTAACATGATACATTTGTCACGTACGTCATGATTAATGATACTGCAATCATGTGTGGTTCATACCCGTATAGCGCTCGGGTTGCGGTATGAGGGTATTCGTCTTAAGTGTTTGAATTTCATACAGCCTACGTCAATCAAGGACCAACTAAAACAGGCATCGAACATATTATTAGAGCACACCTTAAAATAACAAAGGCAAGCTGTTTGTCGCCGCTTGTGATTGAAATATTGTAGGCATTGGTTCGGACTTCATTACCTGTACAAAACCATCATCAGTCATTGGCACGTGTTCCTTCTTCGTCGCTGCCATCTTGATTTGGCCAAGTAAAGCGCTGTCGGAACCGTGGCATTTCAAGTGAGTGGACCGCAATATTAATATAACAAGCACACAGGCACACACGAAACGTATGAAACAGCTGAGGTACATCGAAACCGGGCCTCCGAGGTGCCAAGCAAGCAGGTCACCGCTAGGCGACGGCGGCTCCTGCCACGCGGTATATAGTCGGATGGTGCACAATTACAGGCGACAAAACCATCGCCCCCTGCGTTCAACGCCAATGCGGGCGCTCCTGCCTCAGCGGGGTGATGACGGTCACTCACGCGTACCGAATGCATGCCTGCTTGTGCGGCGGCGTCTGCTCGTCTTCCATGAGGCACTCTAGTTGTGCTGCAACTTCTGGCTGGCTTCCAGACGACCGAAGGTCTGAGCGATTTGTTCATAAGAGCTGACATCAATAACACAAGCTTCTATACGAGGCAGCTCGCGTGTATAATTGTGAATAACTCGTCTCGGTGGACGGAAGCGTGGTGACAGTGCTCTTAAATGCGGAACAATGTCCGTTCTAGGACCGTCGTGTTGACAGTTTTAGGCATATTCAATATATGACCGCTTGTCCCGCCCAATTCCATCTTGTTCTGAAGCTTTCCCTACACACGGGTCGTTCACACGACCTCTCACAGCAGCGCAACCCTACCCGGCAGGACTATAAAAACCGGTAAACCGAGAGGGTGGGGTGTGCCACGCGCTTAAAGGCTATTGGATACGCTTAAACACTGGCTGGAATGCGAAAAATGTGCTTCATATTAACTAGTAATTA
>JABSTT010005082.1:0-19175 GCA_013339685.2 Hyalomma asiaticum
TCATGGTGGGGAGACTTGTATTTGAGCTGTATAGTTCGGAACAGAAATCCTCGGCCACCATGGCTATATCACTGAAGTTAGCAAATGTCCCACGCAAAGCTTCCTTTTAGTTGTTTTGATGCTGACACCTTTTCTGACCGCTGCTTCTATTTCTTTCACGTTGTGGTTACGTATGTCCCTGACGTTACTTTTATTGATGAGGTTAGACAGCTTGGCGAATTCTATCTTGTCTCTTAAGTTAGTTATTCTCATTTGTTGGCATTGTTTGATTAAATTTTTAGTAGATTCAGAGAGCTTATTCACATCTTGTATCAATGCTTTGCTCCCTACTTCAATTGCTGCTTTGGTGATCAGCTTAGTAATATCTTCGTTCATCTTCTCTATATCCCCAATTTCTTCCTGTCCTAGAGCCTCATACTTGTTCTTAAGGGCAATTCTAAATTCTTCTGTTTTCGCCCATTACGCCATAGGGTGGCCTGTTTCCGCGTGATTAACTTTGTCCTTGCTGGCTTTAGGTTGAGGGTTATATTCGCCTTTACTATTCTGTGGTCACAAATTTCTACATTATTAACTACTTCCGTGTCGTGTACTATACCTGGATCACTGCACATTGTGAAAGCTATTTTGTATTTCGTTTCTCCGTTGGGGCTTTTCCATGTCCACTTTCGGTACTTACGTTTTTTAAAGAAAGTATTCATTACACGGAGGTGATTTCTTTCTGCGAATTCCACTAGAATATCTCTCCTCTGCTATTCCTATCTCCTCCATAGTTCCCGACTGCCTGTTCTCCTCTTAGTTTCTTTCCTATTTTCGCATTGAAGTCCCCCATAACAATCGTATATTGGGTGTATACCTTGTTCATTGCTGTTTCTACAGCCTCGTCATTGTGGCTGGTCGTTGGTGCGTAACCTTGTATTGGTTTTAGTTTGTATCGCCTATTTGATTTTATCACGACACCTGCTACCCTTTCATTGATCCTATAGAATTCTTCAATGTAACCTGCCATGTCTTTGTGTATAAGGAATCCCACGCTATACTTGTGCTTCTCTGGCAGTCCTCTGTAGCAGAAAACATGCCTTTCATTAAGCTTTAAGTATCCTTCTCCTGGTTTCCTAACATCGCTAAGGCCAATGATATCCCAAATAATACCCCTTAATTCTTCTAGTAGTTCAGCTAGCCTGGCTTCACTTGAAAGAGTTCGCGTGTTAAGAGTCGCTACGTTTAATTTCCAATGACGGCCTGTCTGAGTCCAGAGGCTTTTGAGTCTTTTGTTCCCATACCCGTGTGGTCGCATCCGCGACTAGAAGCTCCGTTGATGCCGTCGTATGTCCAAGGTTTGGTTGGTTCGGTTACTTGGGAGGTGTTGGTCATGATGTTGCACTAGGAATGCCAGTTCCTGTTCTGGTGGTCAGGTGAGTTACGCAGATGAGCCATGATGGTGGTGGGAGCCCGTATGCATTATTTGTCCAAATGCTCCATCGGGGGAGGTGGTGCAGTGTGTGGTTAAGTCAGGCGAGGGTATAATTGTTAAAGGGAAGCAGGGGAAACGAAAAGACACGTCAGGAGCGTAGAGAAAAGACAAACGATACAGAAAAGAAATTGCACTCGAGGATTCGAACTCGGGACTTCTTGGTCTAACTACAAAAGCATGGCCATGTTATCTGGGTTGCCCGGTTGCCAATGTGTTTAAGAACAGATCCCTGCTGCGCCCTCTCGCGAATGGCGACGCGATGAATTTCAACATGTCCACGATGTAGCACTTTTGCTGATTTTAAATACCGGGAAGGCATGGCTAATCGTCTCGACTGTGTCGCGTCTGTTTCTGCCATATTCTTCCCTCCATCATGCTTAGTTTTGACAGTGTGCATCTTGTCTTTATTTTTCCCGTTTTTTTTCTCTCTCTCTACCGCGGCAAGGTGGTTGTCTCAGGAAGATAAAAAAAGGGAGGGTGGGGGGGGGGGGGGGGAGGAGGCGCGTAAACCAAGAAGTGGTAAAAGGATGCATAGCAAACTAGCTCGCACTCACGGAAGCGCCGTGATAATAAATTCTGTGTCCATTTATCGGCGTTAGAGCCTACGTCGCAATATGTTGAAAGTGGTTGCTGAATTCTCAGGAGTGCTACGGTTTGCCCCGCCACGGTGGTCTAGTGGTTATGGCACTCGGCTGCAGATCCGAAGGTCGCGGGATCGAATCCCGGCCGCGGCGGCTGCATTTCGATGGAGGCGAAATGTTGAGGCCCGTGTGCTGTGCGATGTCAGTGCACGTTAAAGAACCCCAGGTGGTCGAAATTTCCGGAGACCTCCACTACGGCGTCTCTCATAATCAGAGCTGGTTTTGGGACGTTAAACCCCACAAATCAATCAATCAATCATCAATCAGGAGTGCTACGGCCTTGTATTTAAAGAGAGCAGCAAAGCTCCTCCTTTCATTTATGTTGCAATTACTACACTACAGCTAAAAACTACATATAATTTGCCCTATGCCTTCCTTGGCCTCACTGCGAATGGGATTCATTACATTGTATCAAACAAACAAGCCCTTGATAAATTTCCCTGTCGTTATACATGTACACAAGCACCCCTGCATACACACCTTTTCACTCAAGAGGGCTGTCCCCTGTCAAGGGTTTCCTTGAGCGTGCAAACATGTTACATCTTTTACACTCTGAAACCAAGTTACAGTGACCGTTGTGATGTCATTTTTATTTTGTCCCTTCAAGAAATGGAACCTTGATGGGCACACCAATCAGTGGTAATTGCTGAGAATCATGTTCATGTAGTGACCTGTACAGTGAAAGTAACCATTGCCCCGAAATTCTCGCATGCCTCAGGCATTCTTTCAGCATTCAGACACCAGTAGGTGGCTTCTGCAGTGAGAAGGTCTAAATAATGGTAGCATTTTACATTTATTGAGCTTTACATTTACTGCACAGCAGCACTGGTGCTTTTTGTGATTAAATACACAATGTTTTCTAAAGCAATCATGGTTTCCCAGTTACATTTTACACCTTCTTTTTCCTGCAGAAGTGCCATAATTACAAGGAGCTTTCCCGCTTGGCATAGAGATCAACATTATTCAAGAGAGAAAACTCCAGAAAAAGGATTGAAGAAAAAGACCCATCTCATCTGCAGCAGGAGAGAGCACTGCTGCAGTGACCACAAAGTATCGGACAGAAATAAAGTTCCCGCATTTTCACAATGATCCATTGGCCTGCTGGCTTTTCTGAAGCTGTGAAATAAAGTATTTATGGCAGACAGTGATTGAAGGATTAATTTAGAATTTATATTTAGTGGAAGAATTTTCGGAGGGGGGGTGTGAGGATTCAAATGGAGGGGGGCGTATAAATCCCTGCATTCATGACATTCCACTAGATCACATGCACACATTATGGGACAACTTAAAATAGTGCTGCGAGGACAAAAGGCTGTCATATGTCACATGGGCGGTAATGTGTAGCTTTCCAAGGAAATTAAATTTAAGCAGGGTGAACAAATGTTTTACTTCTAATGTGGAGCAGTTGTAGGTATAGTGCTTAGCAAATGAAATACGGTATTCGGACCACGTGGTGGCCAGTGCGCTTTGTGCTACTGGGGCGCACTGGATGATCACAGAAATACCTAGCTGAATCAACACTTCAAACAGTGTCCCACTTTCACCGAGCACTGCAACAAATTAGTTCAGTGTCCCCAGCGCAAAGCTATGACGTATAAAGCATTGGAAGCCATGTGCTCCGAGTATCGAGTTTCATTCACTGAGCACGATACAGTGCTCCCCTTCAGTTGATAGTTCGCGTTCATGTTGTCCGCTTCTGGTCTCTTGTGTCAACGTATTTGTACCTTAGTTTTAGCATTAGGATAAAAACTTTTCTTGCTTTTATTACAGATATAGAAAAAAAATGAATGCTGGCTAGAGTGAGTTATTTCTGGTTTGGCATAAGAGGCTGTTGTACGACGATGACAGGGGTAAACCATAACGCTTCCCGAGTATTGGCAAACAATGACAACAAAACCACTCCCATAGAAAAGACATGAAATGCACCAATTTGAAAAACATCCATTTTGACTAGACCCAAAAATGTGGCTTCGAGTTGATAGAGAAATTGCTATTTCAAGTTGGTTAAAAATGCGAACCACTTTGATTGCAGAAAAAAAAGTTATACTTTAACCTAATGAAACACTCAAGTTCATAAAATGCTGTGCTTTCAGATGCAGTATAAGGCAACATATTTATCCATGACATCAATAAACTGGCTGCCACGAAGCAAGATTGAGGCATCAACTTGAAACTGCGGGCACCAGCGGTGGACTACTGTACATGTGATTCTTTTTGTAAATCCATCCTGCAAATTGCACTGGGACATAGAGTGGAAGCCAGCACTGCTGGTGGACAGTCTCATTAGCACAAAATGTAGTCTTTCTCAGTCTTATCTTGCAAGTGATGGTGAGTGAAAAAGCATGTCGTTTCGTCAACAAGGTTATTACCTTGTAAGTGATCTCGATAGGCCACAAGCAAAGCGCCGTTGCTTGTTTTCAGATACAGGTAAAGTAGGAAGAAGCTATCTTCGATTTGCATAAGGAAATGGCTAACAAGCAGAAGCGTGCTGCAAGAAGTTTTGAATTTGTGTAGCTGAACGATTTTTGATAGGTCTTCACAGTGACCCGTGTGACCACCACTTAAAGATCTCCTCACCAGGCCACATGGCAAATTTTTGTTATACACTGGAGGTTATTAGGTGCCCCGTATGGAGTGTTCTACCACAAGAATATTTGAAATTGGTCTATTATTAGCAGACACACAAATATTTCAACCGTGCGAAACCAGGATTTCAGGAGGCGAGGGTCACCACCAGTATGACACCCTCACCACATACCGATTTTGTGGGGTGAAGGAAGAAAAAGACAAAAAAATAAGGCGAAAAGCGCGAAGCTGTTTGTCCTCTCTAAGGACTGCTGTTTCCTGATAGGAAAAGTCATGGTTCAGGCTGCCAGCATGGTTTCTAGTGGTGCAGAGGTGGTCTGTGGTCACGTGGCGACACGTGGCAGTGCGGATCATCATCCTCTCCTCTTGGCGCATGATGCATATGAGAAGAGAGGAAGCGACGCTCAGTTTGAAATTCAAGCACCTTCCACGGTGCATAGCAATGCAGTTCTTGGCAGGCATGAATGCGAGCACGCAATGTACACAGTGCATTTGTCAGCTCAAAATGGCCAGACCTGGTGAGGGGCCCTTGAAGTCCTGCATGCTGTATGGTAAAACCGAATTGCAAGGTTCCTGTTCGACGAATACATAATGGCAAGTGCAGTACAAGGTGTTGGTTGATTCTTTTAACCTTTACTAAACACGTCACAAAGAAGAAAATGTGGTGGCCATGACAATGGGTGCCGCAAATCTCTGCTCCCACAAAGGGCATGCCACCTACGTGAATGCAGATGGAACTTTTGGAAGCCATATGTAATAGCTGTGGATACAGAGCCGAGAGAAAAATATGAAAGTGCCCAAACACACAGTTGTACACAGCAGCATCTACAGAACTTCAACATGCATAATGTGCAGGCGTGCACTCAATCTGATCAGCTTGATGACCATTTACATTTTAGAAACGCAGGACACAAAACGGCTGTTTCCACATCTACACCATGTTTGGGGTGCACTTGTGGTCCAGGCTAGCTGGTGATCTTGATGGGGCACTGGGGGTGGAAAGTCCTTGGCCATGGGCACTGCTGGCCTTCGTTTCAGCGATGTTTGTTGTGGAGGTTGGTGTGGCCTACTTTTGCACGAGCCTGTGCCAGTAAGATGATCCCCGCGACAAAGAGTGCACGTTGGCATGCAAAGGGCCCATTGCATGCTATGCTTCTCACCACATTGCCAATAACAGTCCAGTTTTTGGGAGAGGGCACACACCGTACATGTGAGCTGGCTTCTGGAAATTAGTACAGGCATGGCGGCTGCCCTTGCACTTGGTGCACCACTGTACCACAGGCATGTATTTTATGGTTGGGGAGCATAGGACCAGAGGTGAACGTTATCAGGATAGAAGCTGCTTTCACCATGGATTGGGATGCTATGATTTTGGCTTCTGGGTTGCAACACCTTAGGTCGCTTATGAATCCCTCTGGCGCCTCATTCCAGAATGGCCTGCAAATCCTGAATGCGCCGCTGGTAGGGCCGAGATGTACGCAGGTACAGGGTGCTGTTGATGTGCGGTTCGGCCATTATTGTGCAGCTCCGGTGCGGCATTCAGTGCTTGTCGAATACATGGAGCTGGGTGCTTAAAGGGGACAAGCCCGCCTCACGGGCGGAACACAACGCGGGACGCATGATGCAGCACGCATGATGCATCACGCATTTGCTGCATCTCATCGAACGCGTCTCGAACGGTCGCAGAAGTAGCGTCGGGCGATCGACGTACGTACGTACGTACTGGCGTTGCTAGCATTTGGATGCACCGGAACAAGGTGGCTGAGAGGGCTCAATTGATTTCTGCAGAGGTGAAGCACAAGGTCGATAGTCCCGCCGGTCAGTCCACTGGCTCATTGTACTGGCGAGTGGGGAGCGCAGCACGTCGGCAAGGCCCGCTGCGAAGAGGTGAGGCTTGGTGCAGCGTCGTGGCCGCCAAAGGCGGTGTCACGTACTGGACAGATCACCGGGTTCATTATTGTGAAACGGCGCCACGAAAGTAAGACGAAACACGGAAAGAAAAGACACAAACACAAGCGCCGAACTCAACTCCCAGTTGAGAGTTAGGCGCAGGTGTTTGGCCTTTCGGCGTTTCGTCTTACTTTTGTGGCGCCGTTTCACAATAATGAACCCGTGCCGACTAGCCCAGTTACCAGCGCAGATCATCGGAAACATCCAAAAGATGGTAGCGGTTACGATGGTAGGTTTCTTGTCACATCCTACTAGATCCGTTGAGCGGTTTGGTGAGTCCTTGGAAGGATTTAGCGGGGCACAGGAACCAGAAAGTGATGGAAGCGATATGATGAACGTCCATTCACTCTGGCACAACCAGCGAGAGATCCGTCGATCGTCGAAGGATACCGTCGAGCCATCCAACAACCGAACCACGCTGAAGATCACGCGCCTGGCACCATCCGAACCTCCGAACCACGACGATTCGAACTCGCCGTACCTAGGGAGCCTACATGACAGGCAGTCATGCTGGCTCCCTAGCCGGGCAAGCGTGAAAAATCCCCAGAAAATTTTGTCCCTAGGTTTTATGTCACGTGGGTTGATGACGTCACGGATCAACGGCCTTCATTTAGAAGCACGCGTGCGTCTCGGACATGCAGCGCCGCATGCATGACAAGCGCACTACTATGCGCCTCCGCAGGCAGACGAATTCGAAGGCAGCGCCACATGCGCCACCCCGAAAGCACCGAAAAAAAGAACAAATTGCTCTTGCACGCTATAACAAGGTGTCTCACAGGGTGAAGTACGCATGTAAGACATACATAATAGTTTTTCAGCAGAGTATGCATACCTGCGTGGGCTGGTTCTCGTACACTTGGAAAATGACGAAGACGCTGTTGGGAGTCGCTAGCGGCGTTTCTTGCACCACTTTCAGAGCGAAATTAAAAACATAATTCCTTTTTTGTGGGTTGAAAGCGTGCTCGTTCCCGTAAATGTGACGCACGATCTGCCCAATTTTACCACAATCTCAAAAAATTTTCTGAGCGGTAGACAGTCCCTTTAAACAGCTTCGCTGATAAAAGGCAGAAGACCGTAGTGAAGGATAACGCAAGGTCAGTAGATAGATGAGCGCGGTGTGATTAACATAACATAAGTGAGTTTTAGTATATCGGCAAACGTAAAGATTTAGCGTTAAGGTTAACGTTACGGTAAAGCTGGGTGCACTTAGCGGCACAAACTAGACTTTTAGTATAGCGGAAGAGAGCGAAACGCTAAAGCAAACGCAAAGGCATGTACGGCGACAACTACACCTTAAAACAACTCTTATTAAATCCCTAAGTGCACCACAAAATCACTGAGCCGGTAACGTGTAAGTGTGTTGTTAGTGCTGTGTCGGCAGACCCGAAAAACATCGCTTCGTTTCAAAATGCCGCCATCGAGTTTCCTTTCTGACCCGTACTGCCTGTCATTTCGAAGTTGCGATAACATAGGAGCGCTTAATTTATACTTTGGAAACCAGAGAAGCTACGCAGGCGGTCCATGTCGTCGAGGCTATGCCGTATACGAGAAATTTCGCCGACATTTTCGCTTTGAGAAGGCGGATTTTCCACTTGTCATCAGTGCCCCGGCCGGAGCTTCTGCAACATTTCTCCAGTGCCCAGTGTAGAGTGTACTAGAACTTTTGAGTGGCGCGAGCGCCTGCCTGGGCGCGGCCGTTTCAGCGTGGAATGATGCGGTGGCGCTGGCGTCGACCAATCTTCCCGGGCGGATGGCTGGCAGGCGTTCCGCGTACGTGTTGGTACTTCTCCGTCGCGCCGAGGATTATCTTTTTCATTCCTTGTTATACCCCCCTTTTCAAAACATTTAATGCAAATAAATGTTATTTGACATTATTGTTATTGAAGTTGCCGCCGACTGTATTGCAGCTTGAAATAGCGTAGCACATCGTACCAAATAACGAGCGCGTTTCCCCCCCCCCCCCCTTTCTACAGTGTAGACTGACACGAGAAACCAGCTAGCCGGTACACATCGGAAGCCTCCTCCCTCCCCCCTCCCCCTAAAAAAAAATAAAGGAATGTGTTGCACATAAGACGAACTCCTCGCCTATTCCACGTAAAACACCAATGTTGAAATCAAATAAAGGGCGCGTTGCTTATGGTTGCGTTCACTCACAACAAAAGCAGGCTTTATTGACATTGCCACTGTCTGAAGAACAGCAGAGTTTTTCCAAAGCTCCCTTTGATTTTAATATGGGAATGCGTTTATTGTTGTAGGACCCACAGAAATGCACATACGTAATACTGCAGAAAAACGCCTTCAGTGAAACATAGCAGTGCAAGATTTCGAGAGTTTAAATAAGTAACATCACTGCAAAGCAAAGTCGTATTAACAATTGATAACGTAAAAATACAAGGTTCGCATACTTATACAAACAATACATTTGCAATTAAAATTATAAATAGCATAACACTATAGAGCCAGGATACACAATATAACATAAAACAAACAGAACGGCAGAGCTTAGGTTGTCTTTCTAAAATGTATATAAATAAAAAAACATGTTATTATCGTTGCAAAATCGTTTAAACCGACTCTAAAGCGGAGCAATAAATCGGCTTAGTTCGAGTAATTGTGCTCTGAGAACCCAAAAGCTGCTAAATTAACCATCACAGCTTTATTAATACAAAAAGATTCAAGATCAAATTTTATTTTCAGATTTAGTGTCAGAATTTGCACGTTCTCTTGCTTACAAACCTCTTCTCGGAAAAATCATCTCTCTTCTTAGTGCCCCTTTAAAAAAATTAGGAGTGCAATAAAATATGAACGAAAACTGACATCCTTTATATGCCAATGCAGCAATTTATAGCCTAAATTTCAGGTGCTGCTGTGCGCTTCTTCGTTTCTCATCCCGCGACTTGTTAAGACCCTTTATATAGAAATGCATACGTGTGACCACGTAAAAGACGATCAACTTAGCAGTTAATGGCTTGCAATGTTCGTTGCAACCAACACCCCCAATGCTTCTCCTGTTGATCACTGCCAGTACATCCAAGATGCTACCTTTGTGTAAGTCACTCTTACTAAAACAACCAGTGAAAATGTCTTCAAGTTCACTATAAAGACAAAAAGTTTCGGAGAAGGGTACAGACCACCGAAATCACAAGATTTCACGTCTTTCGAAGCCTTAAAAAGGGATAACTTGCGACTTCGTTGCACACGCGGATATGCAGTTGTACAACCTGGCGCGTAACAATGGTTAAACGTTGTCTTTTGCCATTTCGCGACCAAAACAGAAATGCCGACTACAGAGGCTACCATGCCGCCGAGCAAACCTGGGTAGATTGGGCGATGGCAGCGCCGCCGCTACTTTCGCCGCAAGTTGGGCAAGGGGCAAGCAAGGGAAGAGCGTTGCGGTCGCGCCACTCAAAAGCTTCTAGTACACTCCACCCAGGGGGTGCGCATATGTGCATGTGCCTGCGAAGGCTGGCTTATCCAAGTCGCCTTTGTGACTGAAGGAATACTTCGCCATACAATACTGTCATTTCAAGCATTATACATACAGTAATGCACCACACTACTCGTCTCGGCTTTATTTAATTGGTTGTAGCTTGAAACAGCCGATGTACAAAAAGAAAAAGAAGCCCCGGTGGCAGTGCCGCCATCTCGGCGAGACTACCGTAAACGTGAGCAAAGCGACATGGCCTCTGAGATTTCGAGTGCCGGCGCGCGCAGTCTCGAAGGCCGTGAAAGCGAGTGCACTCACATTTTAAGCCTTGTGTGCCGATTACTGAGAGCGTATCTTGAAAACGGCGACACGTACATTGTCACCAATACGCGGCTGGCGAAGCTTAAAGGAGTACTGCCACGAAAATTTTCAGTTGGCGTTTTTTTGCATGAAATGAAAGGCCAAGACCTCCAGAGCCCAGAAAACGTACTGGTAAGCGTGAGAGCGCCGTGAAAATTTATTTACAGCATGCCTTGAAAAGCCGGTTTCGGTTTCTACTGTAGCCTGACGTCACGGCACAGTATGTGCATAGTAATGAGCCCTCGTGACGTGTTCCCACAAAAAATCGTGACGTTTTCGCCTAGTGGTCTCTCGCGCACAGCGTCTGCAGCAAGTGCGAGGTCAACAATGTGCAAAATTTTGTGTAGTGACTCCGCGACGACAGCAAATACTTAGGCACAGTGCAAGATGCAACGTACGGCACGTACGGTAGGTGTCGGCATGGCTCCGAAGCCTGCGATAAGCTAAGGTGGCCTCCGAGACCTCCGCGACATTTCAGGGGCAAAATGTCGGCACCATAGAGAGCTTGCCTTCCGATTATACGCGGTCACACACGACGATAGAAGGTAATTCGACTTCGCTCGCTCGCTTCACGGGCACTGTCAACTACGGCGACTGAACGGCGAGAGCACACGACCGAGAGTGACGCACAAGCGGCCATTTTGCATGTTTTTGTGCCTGACGTCATCACAACTTGCCATACTGCTGCGTGAAGTCACCAAAATTTGTACTGTAGCCTGACGTCACACTAGTGCCGATGTCAGTAGGCACGCCATATGAATACCGACTTTGACGTCGAATTAAAATATCTTATCAGCATTTCCTGAGCTTAACATTTGCTCAGAGCTGTCTACGCATATAGGAGAATTGTATAGTAGAGTAAAATCAGCTTCTAAATTTGGTGTCAGTACTCCTTTAATTAGCCAAACCTAAGGCAAATAAGAACATGAGCGGGTAATGAATGAGCTTAACAATGCAGGCCGAGGTCCCGACAGATCTGAAGCGAGTGGTCTCACTTCGACTGACGCCGCCATCTTGCCAGCAGTACGGGTTCCTTTGCGAGCGTTAGCGTTGAACGATATCTTCCGAAAATAGCGCAGGCACGTAAGGGTATCGTATACGTTAACGTTCTGCGCATGCGCGGTGTGTTCCACGGTAACGTTAACCTTACGCTAAATCTTTGCGTTTGCTGCTTTCCGATATACTAAAACTCACTATAGAGATGGAAAACGCATAAGTGGAACCACCGACTCCGAGCAAAACCTACCACTGAACTGACCTATACCATATCTGATAAACTATCCTGACACCCTTCGTATCATGTATAACGATAAAAAAATGGCAGATCCCACGTGCAGTAGGAATCAAGGAAATGCGATGCACGCATCAGGAACGTAAAATGCACGTGCACTGTTGTCTCGCTGTACCGATTTTGGTACATCTGAATTTAACGAAACGGCCGCAAGAGCACCAAGACTGTGCATGTAAGCCATGCCGCTCATGACACGCATATCATGACTTTAATGTTATCACCTTTCATTTACGTTCGTCATGCAGTCGGGTTGTGGCATAGAAATTTTGGTACACAACCCATTAACGAAACGCGTGGCATGTAAATCATGCCGCTCATGACATGCATGTCACGATTTTCCTGTTCTTAGAACGTGTCACCCATGGTCGTCAGACATTCTTGCCGATCGCCATACCGATTTTAGTACATATTTATTTATTTATTTTATTTATTTCAATACCCTAAAGGCCCAATTGGGCATTACATAGGGGGGAATTGAAGTCAATACATACATTTGAAACAACAAAAATTGAAAACAAAGTACCAAAAGAAAACAAGAAAAAGGAAACGGCGAAAAATAGAATCACAGCATCCAGTCACCAACATTCACCAACATCAGTCATACATATATTGATGAGTACAAAGCTTTCTTTCCTTTTTTTTTTTGAAATAATGATGAGAACACTTCTGAAAATTACTTCAGATACATTGGATATATTATCGCGACAGAGGAACAAAAAACACGTAAATGAAACGAGAACAATTATACCCAGGTTGGCAATGTTACTCGCTATGCAAATAGCCCTGCAGCATCGAATGAAATATGGAAGGATCTGTTATTTCGGCGATATTAGGTGGAAGGGAGTTCCACTCGATTATGCATAATGATAATGGCGAGTTCTGAAACTTCTTGGTCCTGGCAAAAATGGGGGCCACTTTGTGCGCGTGATCAAGGCGGGTTGATGTATGAGGGGCTGGAAAGATATGAGACTGGGCGAAGGATGAGTTGCTGTGATAAAGTGAGTGGAAGAACGACAGTCGAGTATGTCGCCTGCGCATGACAAGTGTGGGAAGGCCAAGCTCTGCTTTCAGTAAAGAGACACTTATGCAACGTGAATAGGATGATGAAATAAACCTAGCGGCTTTATTTTGTACCATTTCGAGCATGTTAGTAAGACCTATTTGGTGAGGATGCCATATGATTGAAGCGTATTCTAAAGATGGCCGAATCAATGAATTGAAAGCGCGCAGTCTTGTGTCCCTATTGGTGAAATGCAAGCGTCTTTTAAAGAGGCCGAGTTTCTTGAGAGCCTTATTAGTAATATGCTCTATGTGTGCAGACCAACTTAAATCTGAAGTGAGTATTACACCCAGATACTTAAATGACGTGACTTTTTCTATTACAGAATCGTTTATTTTATAACAGCTAGAGCATGCAGAAGTGATATTAGCAAACATTAAGTGCTTGGTTTTTTCGACGTTAATTTCCATCTGCCAATTTCTGCACCATTCCTTTAACCTGTAGAGATCAGCTTGTAGTTCTGAAACATCGTCTGTGCAAGTTATTTTCCTGTAAACAACACAATCGTCCGCAAAAAGTCGGATTGAGGAACGTATATTAGATGCAATGTCGTTAATGTACACTAAGAAGAGAAGAGGGCCCAACACACTGCCTTGTGGCACACCAGATGTCACTCGGGTCGGGTGAGATATGTAGTGGTTAAGTTTAACTGACTGAGACCTGTTGTTTAGAAACTCCTGAATCCATGCCGTCGTTTTCTGGTCGAGACTGAGGTGCTGTATCTTTAACATGAGTCGGTTATGGGGAACACGATCGAAGGCCTTGGAAAAGTCTATGAAGATCGCATCGATGCAGATGGACATATGAAGAGCTGTGTGCAGGTCTGTCACGAGTTCGAAAAGTTGAGTCTGGCATGATAGTTTTTCCCGAAAACCATGTTGGGTGTGAAGAAGTAAATTGTTGCGGCTGAGATGACCCATGACCTGGGAGTATATGATGTGCTCTAGTAACTTACATGAAATGGACGTGAGTGAAATCGGCCTATAGTTGTTGGGGTGATTGCTGTTACCAGACTTAAATATGGGTACCACATTAGCACACTTCCAGTCATCAGGAATACGACCGCAGTCAAGGGATTGCTGGAAAATGAATGCAAGCAAGTTAGCTGAATATTGGCAGGTCAATTTAAGTAATTTGGCGCTGATGCCATCGGGACCGGGACTGGTTTTCAGGGAAAGTCGATTGATAGCGCTAGCTACCCCGTGCTCCGTTATTAGGATTGCTGGAAAAGGGTGTTGAATGGGCTGTTGTGACAGTGAAAGAGAATCATTCAGTGGGAGTTCGTCAGTGAATACCTCAGTGAAGTGCTTATTGAATTTTTCGGCAGAGTGTTCTACCGATAAGGTGCTGCCGTCTTCCCTCATTAATACTGGTGTTGAGTGGGCGCTTTTGGGGTTCACAATATTCCAAAACTTTTTAGGGTCCGTTTACATGAGGTTAGGTAACGTGTAATTAAAGAATTTGTCTTTCGCTTGAAGAATGACACTCTTTGTTTCAGCTGAAACGTTTTCGTAAGCTTCCCAATCTTGAGGACAGTTCGAGCGACTTGCTTTCCTGTAAACCCTTTTCTTTTTGTTCAGGGCACGTTTTACGTCTCGTGTGAACCATGGGTCATCTGATCTTGAACTTATTGTTACTTTAGGAACGCAGGCAGCTTCAATTTCTTTAAGTTTATCCCGGAACAAACACCAGTTTTCGTTGGTTGTACGTTCGTCAAAATATTCGTAAAAATCAACTGCGAAAGTTTGTAACATATACTATTCATCATTGTTATGTCGGTACGCGCATAGTTCAGCAACTGCTTTTTAATTTTCGATTTATTTTCTGTAGGAAGTGAAACCAAGCAGTGAACAACCCTATGATCACTAATTTCTTCCAGTACGCGCGTGTTACAGATTTCAGGACTGTTTGTTAGGACCAAGTCTAAAACTCGATCCTTCCGCGTAGGTTTATGTACAAGTTGTGTTAAATCGTGATAAAGGAGCAGCTGAAGAAATCGAATACATTCAGATCGATTATTGTGATGAAGGGCAGACAGAGTGGACCAGTCGATTTCTAGATAATTAAAGTCACCACCTAAGAAGAAAAGCGAATTGGGAAATTTCTGTGTAATTTGTTCAATGGCGTCACCAAGAAGTTCTGAGAACTCTGAATTGCTGTCGGGGGGTCGATAACAAGCGCGGAGTTAACGAAACGGCCGCGAGAGCACCAAGACTGTGGCACGTAGATCATACCACTCATGACATGCATGTCATGATTGTTGTGTTGTGACATGCCATTTATGTTCGTCATGCAGTCATGTTGTGGAATACCAATTTTCGTATATATCTCAGTAACGAAACGACTAGGACAGCACCAAGACCGTGACATGTAAATCATGACGCTCATGACATGCATGTCGCGATTTTCATCTATTGACCTGTCATTTATGTTTTTCATGCAGTCATGTGCCGTACCAATTTTCGTACTCATCCCAATAACGAAACGGCCAGGAGATCGCCAAGACCGTGGCATGTAAATCATGCCGCTTGTGACATGCATGCCATGATTTTCATGTTATGATCTGTCATTTATGTTCGTCATGCAGTCATGTTGCAGCATGCCAATTTTAGTATACATCCCAATTACGAAGTGGCCAGGAGAGCACAGTCGTAGGCGGCTAGATAGATAGATAGATAGATAGATAGATAGATAGATAGATAGATAGATAGATAGATAGATAGATAGATAGATAGATAGATAGATAGATAGATAGATAGATAGATAGATACGCTCAAAGTCGCCGAAGTTCGCTAAGAAATGCTTCGCATTTAAAAACGTGTTAGCTGTTCCGACGGTCCCCACGGCGTGGAAATGGCTTAGCTATCTCTCTCTCTCTCTCTCTGATTTTTTTAAAAATCCTTGTGCAGGACTTCGGCAACGTTCACGTCAACGCACTTATTCATCTGTAATCTTTGTTTAAACGCCTGCGCAAAGGCACGGCTCCGCATTGAATAATACACACAAGTAATCATCGCGCAAACACCACACGCGACTACGTCATCGTTATTAAATTATGTGGAGGCTGTTAGCCACTGGCACCACCTTCAACTGAGCAAACCATGGTCAAACTTCAAACTGAGAAAACCGGTCAAAGCCAAAGTTCATATTAACGTTGCGTAAAACGTGTGCTCTCACGAAGCAGACGCCGCCGCCAATGAGGCCCAGTGGCTATGACACTTGGCCGCTGATTTGAAGGTCGCGGGATCGAATCCCGACCGTGGCAGCTGGATTTCGATCCAGGCGATATGTCGAGGCTCATGTGCTGTGCGATGAGTGCACCTCAAAGAACCCCAGGTTGTCGAAATTTCCGGAGCCTTCCACTACGGCGCGGCGTCTCTCAGAGTCAATGATTATCGTTGTTCGTAAGACCCCGGAAATGATCAGCACGAAGCAGACCACGAGATAATACTGTCTCCATGTGTTCCTTCCCGTTCCTTGAGAAATCCAACTATTCCCTGCAGTCCCGCTGAAGCAAGACTTAGAGCGAACGACTACTCCGGTGACTTGCAGTTGTATACGCTTGGAAGAAGAAATATAACTGCTGGCCCGGCTAGTCGGAGGAACGCATCAAGCGAAGAAACAAAAGGTGAGGGACAGCCAGAGCATATCGGATCGGTCCCCGTATCCAAGTGCTAGAAGCAAAAAACTTCACGAAAGGAAAATTCATGAACTGCAACGCGGTTAGCAACAATAACCACCGGTCGTTAGACGACCAGCCGACAGACACGCAAGGCGCAAAGGACACGGAAGAGGAAGAAGGCGACATAACCAAGGCCAGCGAGACCTCGTCCGCAGACTCGGCTTCCCACATCAAAAAACGAGGGTACATTGGAAAAGAGCCTGAATATTATGGTAATTCTCTCCGTAATAGAGTCGACAGTAACGGCACTATACTCGCAGACAACGTTCTTACCAGTGAAATAAACGGAGGCTACGGAGCCAAATTGCGCCTGCGCTGCCGCTACGCAGTCAAGTTCTACATCCGCGACGTTATAGCCACGATTACTAGACTATCGGCCAGCTAAGTTGTGATCTGGTCTTGTGAGACCTAGTGCAAGCTGCGTACTTTTAGGGGCGAAGCTCCTTAAAGCGGCACCCGTTCGTCCCTCGTCGTAGTAGTGCGTAACCAGTCTTACGCTTTGACCTCCAAGGTGGTGCCGGTGGGAGATTTCTCCTGTGCGTTGTTGAACAATAAAAAATTCGCAGCGTGCGCGTTAACTAAAAGCCGAATTCTTCTGTCTCTCCCATTAGCAGCCATTTCGTGCGTCCCCGATGTATGTAGTAGTAGTAGTAGTAGTAGTTAGTAGTAGGTAGCCACTGGCGCGTGCCTGCTGGAGCGCACGCACGCGCCGAGGGCGAGCGCGTGGCACCTGGCGCTCGCCCTCGCCGCGAGCGCCGGGAGCCACGCGCTCCCCGGCAAACTCGACACTGCCCCGGCAAACGCGAGAGACAACGTTGGCGCAGGCAGCGTCTCCTATCGAGTTTCTTGATTGAGAAATACCGACTGCTCGCGTTGGAGAAGCGTTCACCGGCAAAACCCATATATATATATATATATATATATATATATATATATATAATATATATATATACACACACACTGGATCTTGACTTGCAATGAAGTGCCGGTGGGAGATTTCACTTGTGCATTGTGCATAGTTGAACCGTGAGGATTCGTAGCATGCGCGTTAACTAAATTAATCCGGAACTCGGCACGATCTACGATGCACATCCCGAGCTTCGCCCACTCATCATCATTCACTCTGTGGATATGCTGTAATTTTTTTGATTACAACGACGGACACGACAGAACCCTTGGCTGGTAGAGGTACAAAGCTTCGCTTTAATATCGGCGGCGAGCACGGCGAACGCCAGTGTACAGTAAGGTGTCAGTCAAAACAGCACGCCAGGGTGTGCCAGGCTCAAGACTCCGCAGGAGAGCGGTGGGACACGAGCAGCGTCTCTAGCGTTGGAGCCGCAGGAGGTAGCGGACACGCAAGAGTCAGTAGCCGAAGGCGCTGCGGGGAAGTGGACGCTTAGTCAACGCTCGCAAAGCGTCGCCATGATGACGTGGTAGCCGCGTCGCAGGAGTAGCTCTGAAGGGACCGAAGGCGTCGGTGGTGGCCTGTGGTGAGTACAGGAATGTGCACGGCGTCATTAGGACGCGTGCAGCGTCTCTCGATGGAGAAGCCCGCCAGAAGGGAGTGTGCAAAAGGCGCCGATATGCGAGACGCGGACGTCTTGCCGCTGATATTTTCCAGCGGTACAACTGTGTCGTTGGAAAGATCCTTGCGCGTGGAATCTGCGACTTGGCAGGCAGTACGTGGTATGCCTGTGTGCACCGACTAACTTAAAGACAGCGTCTACATTTTTAGGGGCGAAGCTCCTCTTAGTCTAACCTTGTCACGCGTCAGGCGTAACTCGCGTGCCTCCCGGCACGCGCTCGCCCTCGGCGTTCGCCTCGGCCAACGTTGCCTCGGCGCGTGCCTCTCTCTCTCTCTCCCGGCGCTGCCTCTCGACGCGTGTCTCTGCTGTCTTGTGTGAGAGAGAGACAGAGAGAGAGCGAGAGGCGCGTGTTGGCTATGGGAACGCTCTTTCTTAGAGGAACGCTGTACCAGCTCGCAAAGAAGGAGAAGGCGCCTTCACCCGCGACATTCAACGTTGGCGCAGGCAGCGTCTCCTAGCGAGTTTCTTGATTGAGAAATACCGACTGCTCGCGTTGGAGAAGCGTTCACCGGCAACCCATATATATGCATATATATAGGCATTGGATCTTGACTTGCAATGAAGTGCCGGTGGGAGATTTCACTTGTGCATAGTTGAACCATGAGGATTCGTAGCGTCCGCGTTAACTAAATTAATCCAGAACTCGGCACGATCTACGATGAACCTCCCGAGCTTCGCCCACTGACCATCATTCACTCCGTGGATATGCTGTAATTTTTTTTAGATGCCAAACAGCTTATGGCGGAGTTCAACCCGGTGGTGGTGTGCGGCGTGACCGCCTTTACTGCGCATGCGCAAACCCTCTCCACACACCTCCTCTCCGAACGGCGCGCGTTGACTATGGAAACACTCTTCGATGAACGCTTTACCAGCCAGTGTAGTAGTGGGCTGCAGTCATGTGCGCAGAGAAGAAAGGAGCGCGCGTGCGAACGACCCAGCAAGTTCTCCCGAGGCATCTCCAAAACCAGAAACGCCAGAACGCGCAAACATTCTGGGAATTTCTCACTGCCCAATGGCAGCCTATGTTAAAACCACATGGGCGAAGCGGGCGGGCCGCCGCCCCGTCCAGCTGGGAAAGGGGGGTGCGAGGCATTTCGTGCAAAAACATGGCGTCGAGAGGG
>JABSTT010005083.1:0-19225 GCA_013339685.2 Hyalomma asiaticum
CCCGAGGCATCTCCAAAACCAGAAACGCCAGAACGCGCAAACATTCTGGGAATTTCTCACTGCCCAATGGCAGCCTATGTTAAAACCACATGGGCGAAGCGGGCGGGCCGCCGCCCCGTCCAGCTGGGAAAGGGGGGTGCGAGGCATTTCGTGCAAAAACATGGCGTCGAGAGGGACGCGGACCCACAACTTCTACGCTATATGAGCCCAAAACGCGACTACCACCGCTCAATATTCTCACGTGCGGTTGCTTTGGTTTGTTTAAGGGAAACGCTGTTGTCACTTGCCTGGGCGCAGCGTAGGCCGCGTTCATCTTCCATGTCGCTTCGGGAATTGTGCCGGCTGTTCTAGAAACTTTGCGTTCCCGAAGCGCACATTTGAGTGCCATCTATAGAATCTCAGAGATAATGCGTGAACGCGTTATGGCTTATGTATAAAAGCTGACGCATCCCGCCGCTTGTCTGTCTTTCTGTCCACCGATGACTGTTCACGCCGCTATCGTCTGATTTTCTTTACTTTGCTGGGCACAGGTTCGCCCAATAAACAGTTGGACTGTCGACTTGAGTTCTGGTGCGTGCTTCAGCATCAAAACATTAACCCTAAAACATTAACCCATTAACCCTACCGCCAGCAAAACTGAGCTACGCTTTTTGTTTTTTTTTTTTGTTTTTCTTTTGAAATTCAGAAATAGAAAATGAGCTTTTGCTGGACGAGCAAACAGTTTTGCTTTAAAATGCTTGTTCAAATTACTTATTTATAGATTATCCTATATTACACTACATTTTTCTTTCTCTTTTTATAAAGAAAAACTGCAGTTATGTAAGAGCAGTGCCCACGGCGTCCTATGACTCTTCGCGCATCCGCGTATTTTCAGCGGGTGCGAAAACCTTGCGGCCGATTCCGTGGATGCATATGTGAACCTTACGTTTGTTGGTGTTTTTGTTACCAAGAGGAATGAAAAAGGACATTTGGCTGACGTCCGCGCGGCTGTGACAACGAAAAGCACAGCATGCGCCCTGCATAATAGCATGCATGTCATGCAGCGAATGTTGAATTGAAGCCCATAATTCCTGCGTCCGCTCAAGCATAAGGTGCTTATGCAGCGCTGGTCTAAAACGACAATGCAAAAAATGCGCGTGGAGTCCTACCAAGATTGTTCGAAATTCTAAACTCCGCCTTCAGAAACAGCACAGCCGTACTCATTCCACCGGGGCAGGGCAGCTTAAACCGATAGAGCCTCCGAAACTGCCGTTTGAGCAGGTGCACTGTAAAAGAAAAATACTCCCAGGTGGGAGTAAAATGCCTGTCCTCTAGCGACCCCCCTATTGGGAGTTTTTTTCTAATCCGGACCTCCGGAGTAAAGCTTTTACTCCGGCTGGCCGGAGTTATTGCGTGGTGCCTCCGGACTACTTTTTGCTATTTTTCACTCCGGCTCGCCGGAGTTATTGCATGGTGCTTACGGACTACTTTTCGCTGTTTTTCACTCCGGCGGGCCGGAGTTATTGCGTGGCGTCTCCGGACTAATTTTCACTGTTTTTCACTCCGGCTAGCCGGAGTTATTGTGTGCTGCCTCCGGACTAAATTTTGCTGTATGCTACTCCGATGCGCCGGAGTTTTTACGTGACGCCTCCGGACTAATTATTGCTGTTTTTCACTTCGGCTGACCGGAGTCATTGTGTGGTGCATCCGGATTATATTTTATTATTTCAGTCCGGCGGGCCAGGAATTCTGTGTGACGCGACGCGCCTAGAGTACCTCTGTGTATTTTTCTTCCCGCTCCGGCTGGCTAGTCTCTGCATGCCTTTTTTCAGACATTTAAATGGGATTTATTAATCGGCCAGGTTGGAGATGTGTGGTCGATTGCGAGTGATCATTTTACCCCATCATCAACATAAAACATTGAGAAACAAATGCTGTATAAAAGTTTATTGCATGATTCGCACAGCGTGCAAACAGGGCACACAAACAAATAAAGCACCAAAAGTGGCAAGAAATAGTACAATAATTGCAGTACAATGCAGTAATATGCACAAGCACAACCATAAGCACTTTTTCACAATGTACAGTTATTTAGGCTGCAATGAACAAACGTTTTTTGCTGGAGTAAAAGAAAGGCAAAATAACGAAACAAGGAACAGAAGAATTCGCACTGAAGACAATATTTATATATATATATAATCTGCATGAACGTGTCAGAAACACAACGCTAGCTGTTGTCGCCAAAGCTTAAAAAGAGGCAGTGGAACTGTTTACGAAGGATAATTCTGCGAGTCGCCCGCGTATGTGCACTGTGGTTTGCATTCCACTGTGTCCAGGCCTGCCGGCAGCACGCCAACCATGTGTTCTTTGGCCGCAGTACTGTGGTGTGGGCCATTCGAACTAACGTAGCCCTGCACTGCAAACGTTGTTCTAATGCAACGTTGCGCTATACTTGTTGAGAATGCAGGTGCGCGCCCTTCCTTTTCCTTTATATATATATATATATATATATATATATATATATATATATATATATATATATATATATATATATTTGCGTTTCTTGAAAACCACGGAGCGACCATTAGCCGGGGCTTTGCCTTTTCTAACAATGCTTCTAAGTACTGCACGACAACTGTCACTCAAACTAGTGAGAGAGGGACAGACGGGGGGAGCTAACAAAGGGATTGTAGAAGCGGGACCGTGAGAACGAACGACAAGAACGACTCGGAGAGCGGACGAGAAGGGACCCAATGACGACCGATACGAAGAGGTTTGTTTGGTGCATTTGGAATTACGTTTGTTTAAAGCTGCAAATGCATGTAAATAAATAACGTGAAAATATCGAAGCGTTTCTTCCACTCAACGAGCATCAAGCAACCATCTACACTGAAGAATTACATCGAACAATACTGTGCCACTCGATAACTCTTTTTCACATGCTATTTCCTCTATCTCATTCTGCGTGTGGGTTAACATCAATAATAATAATAATAATAATAATAATAATAATAATAATAATAATAATAATAATAATAATAATAATAATAATAATAATAAAGCACAAGTGAAAATACTGAAACAAGACCATTTTATCGTTTAATTTGCTCCTGAAATCCGCTTCTACGCCAACGGCCGCGCCGTACCGCAGTATTTGGCAGAGGAAGCTGGGCCTTGAGGCACGCGACTGATGCGGTTTGTGTTGACTGATTGGGCAGGATATAAAGACTGAGTGTACGCCACTATGCTGTACGTCAACCGCGTACAGCACCTAAGATTCAAGACAAGCTCTACACTTTTCAAAGCTATAAAGCGGACAAATTTGTGCAGTAGTGGGAGTGCGCTTGCAACAGCCGCTAGGTGTGACACCCGTCGGTTTAGCTCAACAGTGCGAACCTAGGCATTTGAATGTGATATGTGAGTGCAATGTCACCATCTCTAGCACGAACAAGAGGTGAAAAGAACATAGCAAAAGCAGACACCTTTCTGGTTATGCTCCCTCTCTATGCCCTTATTTTGAAGCACTACATTTAAAATCACAGAAGCGGGTCCAACTCGATCAAAGCCCACAGGGCATGCTCAAAGAACTAACTGCTTGATCTAAGTGCTTGCATTGAAGTTGAATAATTTCTATTTTTGTAGTTCTTTCTGCGTTTACCTCAAGAAAACAAAAACAAAAATTTCTTATTCATATGTTTGGGGAAATATTAACAAGGTCACTGAAGTTTATTACAAAGGGTCTTTCAGTTAATTTGCCTCAGATTGTAATAAAAAAAAAGTTCCGCAGGCGCGTTACAACGATGCAATCACATTAGTATTTACTGTCCTATAGACCATCTGACTTTTTTTTTCAATTAACTCAGGCAAATAACTCTGGCTTATTGTTTACCCTACATTTAGGCTGTTCTTTTATGCGAAAAATATTCATTCGAGAAGTTGAAAGCATTCGTACTAGTGTACGGGCAACGTACTTTAATAGTGCATCGGTTTCAATTTTTCCGGGATTTAAAAGGGACCTTACAAGTTACAACACTTTTGAATATAGTCAGAGAACGGCGCAGGTCTATGGAGGATGCTCCTGTGAACATGTCAGGGAAATATTAATGCACTGCACGCACCACTCAATTTGGTTTTAAACACACCTGGAAAGCGCCTGCTCTTAATTTCAGTAAGTGACGTCACCGGGGCTACGACTACGCCACTTGCTTTTTTTCAGTCCTTTAAGAGATACACGCCCATTTCCTTCATTTGTTTAATTTAAAACGAACAAATAAAGCATAGCAGATTATCTGCCGTTCTCCTGAAATCAGCCAACGATGCTCTTTTTTTTTTTTCAAGCGAATTAGCCGGCGCCTCCAGTGACGTCATTTGTTGAAAGAAGAGCGGGCGCTTTCCAGCTGTGCTCGAAACAATATCTTGGATTCCCTGGAGCGTGCAGTGCAATAATATTTGGCCCAAATGTTCACAGCAGCCCTTCACGACTGATCGGCACTTCTTTCTGACTACCCAGAAAAAAAAGAAAAGAAAAAGAATAGAGGGCATCAAGCTTGCACTAAGCCGCGAAAAGCTCATGCACAGCGAAGCTAATCGGTGACATGCTTATTGCTGTGACGAGGTTGAACTTGACCACGTATTCCAGATCTGCTCCGCGCCGTCGATTTCGTTCTCGCGTAGCGGCAAGCCTTCGATTTTCGGATCGCGGTTTCTTCCTCGCGAGTGCGATTTAGCTTCGGGCTACCCATGGCTGCGTGCGTTTGTGCATAGCCTCGCGCCGTGAGAGGACGCATGCTCTCGCAGAGCGTCGCGAGACACTGTGCACCAGGCATATCAACGCATACAGGATTTTTCTTTCTCCTGCTTGCGGCCGCCAGCCGCCGTTTTGCCAGTGTAGTAGTGGGCTTCGGCCATGTGCGCAGGAGAAGAAAGAAGCGCGCATGTCGTAGCGTCGTATGTGTTCGGGAACATCATCATCATCACCACTGTGCATTCGGCATTGCATAGTTCGCCCGGTCTCTTGGGGACATGAACTAAAGGTGATGACATTTTTTTTTTTTTTTGGTTCTCCGGACAAGGAACGATTTGTTAAAAAAGCTTTGCTGTTTAAAGTGCTGTCGGACCCCTTTAAGAAAGTGCGCAAGGTTCGAATATATGACGTGACTGGGCACTTGCGTGCAGTGACATCAGCTCCATCGAACATATACCAACAAGCAATCGATGATGCACATAGACCGTACGCATCAAGAAGCCGAGAGGGCGTAAAGTGTGGCCACGTCTTGTCAATACTCTTGTGGCGTGTCCAGTGCTGTATGCCTTCGCGCATCACCGATCATCCTGTTGTAGCATGGTTGAGAGTGCTGATGACAAGTCTTGGAAACGCTTCGTCACGTGGTACTTTTTCGAATCTCCCAGACCTCTTTAGGAGCCCAAAAACGTAAAGCCACTGAACCTATTACCATCATTTTACATTATCAGGACAATAATTTACATGCTGCAAAATTCCCAATTGAGCAATTTGTGTTTAACGCAACTGCTTGAAACTTAGATAACTATAATGTTAATTACCTCAGTTCATTGAAACAATAGCCTGAGATGGACAAGATAACAGTCAACAATACCAATATGGTAGCGTCCTTGAAGTTCACTCGTGAATTTTTATAAACCCTGGCGTAATTGTTAACTGACGCACCCTGCGTGTTACCTTGTTTTGGACAACCCCTTTCTGCTTCCGGTCGACAAATCACGAAGCTAACAAAGCTACCTGCTTCATTTAACGGTTAAAGGGCTGTTCATCCTACTGGAGCTGTTGTCATGAAACTCCTTTTTTAAAACACAACACCGGCTGGGCTGTGCGATATATTTCTGCGCACACATTGAAACATTTCAGTAGAGTTTTAGCAATAGCGAAATAAAAACCGATATACAGGGCGTCCCACTTAAACGTAGTGTAATTTTTTAAACGTAATGTTAGTTAGTTTTTAAAAATGACGGAGCGTGCTAGCGAGTTGCAACAAACTCGGCCGTGTAAAGGATCAAGTCTCCTTGTATTACGAGTTTTTTCATTCTTCATGATCAATTAATTAGAATAAACTAATTACCGAACTTTCTATTTGTTCGCTTCAGTAAGAATTGTCGATACCACAAATTCATATTTGCGTGCGCCCAATTCCTTCACAATGCCAATGCCCCGAAAGTTGTATATCAAATAAAAAAAAATCCTTTAAGCAGCATTGATAGGTATTTTGATACGTACCGTTAAAGAAAGCCCACGAAATGTAAAAGTAACCACGTGACAGCGCCACTAATTCGGCGAAAAAGAACTATACATGCGCTTGTACCTGCAGCGCTGTAGCAATCAGACGCACAGTGCGAGTGACGACGAAAGTGCATTATTACGCTCCTTAGTGACGTTGCATAAAGATGTGTTTTTTATTAAGTGTGGGAACATGGGAATGTAGACTGCATAAAGATATTATTCTCTTCGATTCGTCGAATGAAGCCCGCGCACGCACAAACACGCATCTTGTGGCCACCACAAACGCCAAAGATTGTCTCGGACAGCGCTGCAGAGACAAGCGGACGTTCTTCCCTGATCCGCTGCCTCGAAGCGCTAATTTAGTGGCGCTATCAAACGGTTATTGTTGTATATCGCGGGCTTTCTTTCACGGCACATACAAGTAGACCATTTCACATTTCAATTTGATCTACAAGTATCTCAGCGACCAGTGGCGTAGGCAGGCATGGGCTGACCGGGCTGAAGCCCCCCCCCCCCCCCCCCCGAAATTTTTCCAGCCGGTGCCCCCTGCCTATCTATGCTGCCCATCACATATACGAACAAAGGTGCCCATTCTTGGAAAGTGCGGCTATGCGCATTCGCGTCTCATCGGTGGGCTTAAAAACGAAGAACGCGGCTCTTTCCACTCACAAAGGAAGTTGACTTGTCACTCTATGGCGGGGAATGTTGTAGTTTGTCTGCAGGAAACCGTGGTGGCAAACGAGGGGCACCTGTCATTTTTCGGCAAAGAGTGCTGTGATAAGAGCCTGAAGGGGGAGCTTGCAGTCTTTGAAGCACAGTGCTGCGGCAGGCAGACGCTTTTGCAATGCGTTGACAATTAGCTCTCTGCAGTGATGGAAGAACATGGCGAGTCTGCGTATCTGGAATCATGCGTGGTTTTGCTGTGGGTGAAACGTTCGCGGGCTAAGGTCATCGAGCTAGCGAACCAAGCACAAGATAAAGTATGCGGCTGTTCCCCGTGCAATCCTTCCCCTGTGCCGCCCGACCCTTCTTCCCCTCTTATTCCTATTTCTGTGGGGCGCCGACGCTTTTCGTGCGTTGTATGCGCTCGCGTGGGGAATATGGCGTACAGTGCATGCGTTTTTTCTTTTTGAGTAGTGCCCCTACATGGGTGACCCAATACAGCTTCGCTTTTGCTGTTTTTCTTCACGACTTACATATGGTTACAATGTGCGCGTACGGCGTGTCCCCTTCTGAGAAGGGCGATGCGGCAGAGTGGAAATTTCGACCAACTGGACAGCACTGCTTTACAATGGTATCCACAAGCACTACGGAATAACGAGTCGACAACAAGACGCGCTGCGGTTCATCGCCGAGCGTGCACAAGGGCATGCACAACAGCTCCGCTACCAGCAGGTGGTGGTCGCGACATTCATTCAAGAAGAGGTGACCATATTCGTATCGTCGCTTTCGCGGCAATATGTCTCAAGGACGGCAGCGGCTCTCCGTCTTCTGGGCAAGCTCATCTTTGCAGCGCCCACAAACGAGCGAGACCTCGAATGCTAAGTCCTTTTCTTCAACTGATTTGTACTTACATGATGCCTTATTCCTCTGACAATACAGTGGCTTTGTAATGTGCCTAAGATGAGCTGTATGGATTATATGTGAATTCTTTGATAATGTTTGAATAGTCATTTGCTATTGCTCACATGTGGTCATATGATGCCTTATTGATTTCAGCAAGCCAGGAAATTAATTTGAAATCATTTCATTTCTTAAATACGATATACAGCGTTTTAAACATAACAGCCGAAATAAGTACGGTCGCCGAGACGGTTGAACGATCAATCAATAAATGAGTCAATCAATGAGCAGCCAATGGGAAACAAAAATGAGTAAAAATCTCTTTATACCAATACCTTTCTTGGCTACAGTATCTGGTCGAACAAATCGAACAGAGAAGGCTAAATGTCAAGCAAAAGTGCAAATGAGTTCCATGAAGAAAAAAGAGCGCAAGACAACGGTGACAACAGGTACAAAGGACAGGCATTTAAAGCATGCAAAACAAACTTACCCACATCGAGCCTTTGCTCATTGAAGTAAACAGATTTATCAGGACGCTTTATTTTGAAGAAAGTAGTGTTTAGATGCATGAAATACTAAAATTTCGCGCAACTGTTAATTCAATTCCAAGTTAAAGCACCGAGAAAGTCCTGCAGTTATTCGCCATTGGAATAGTTTCAATTGAGGGTTGTATGCACTACCATTATATGCTTGCCTGGTGCGCGGAATCAGAGCCGAAAATATGGCATGTCTCTAACTCACTGAACGGGATATTACTTCTCCGTTAGGCAGAAGGAAACTCACTATTCTTGGACCTTGTTTAGTCATCATCATCATCATCATCAGCCTGTTTAGGTCCACTGCAGGACGAAGGCCTCTCCCAACGATTTCCAATCCACCCTATCCTGAGCGAGTTGGTTCCACTTTATGCCCGCAAACTGTTTAATTTCATCGCTCCATCTAACCTTTTGCCTACCTCTGTTGCGTTTTCCCTCTCGAGGTATCCATTCCGTCGCTCTTACTGTCCACCTATTATCCTTCCTCCTCATGACATGTCCTGCCCAGGTCCACTTCTTTCTTTTAATTGATAAGATAATATCGGCTACTCCTGTCTGTTCTCTGATCCACTCCGCTCGTTTTTTATCTCTTAGCGTTACCCCTATCATTTTTCTTTCCATTGCACGTTGCGTGCTCCTCAGTTTCATCTCTAGTTTTTTCGTTATTCTCCATGTTTCTGCACCGTACGTTAGTACTGGGAGAATGCAGTGATTGAATACTTTTCGCTTTAATGAGAGCGGCAAGTGTCCGGTCATGATTTCGTAATGCCTTCCGAATGCGCTCCAGCCCAGCCTTATTCTACGGAGAATTTCATTTTCCTGGGTAGGAGTTCCTGATATTAACTGTCCCAGATATACATATTCGTTTACACATTGTAAGGGTTCATTGTTGATTTTAAATTCCTGTTCCTTAGCTAAGCTATTGAGCATAACTTTGGTCTTTTGCCTATTCATTTTTAATCCAATTTTAATGCTTTCCCTGTTTAGGTCATCAATCATGTTTTGTAGTTCGTCACCATCATTGCTAAAGAGCACAATGTCGTCTGCAAATCTTAAATTGTTTAGATATTCTCCGTCTATTCGAATGCCCTTTTCTTCCCAGTCTAGACGTTTAAAGACTTCCTCTAAACATGCAGTGAATAGCATCGGTGATATTGTATCGCCCTGTCTCACGCCTCTCCTGATCGGGATTTCTCT
Source organism: Hyalomma asiaticum (assembly GCA_013339685.2). Lineage (NCBI taxonomy): Eukaryota > Metazoa > Arthropoda > Arachnida > Ixodida > Ixodidae > Hyalomma > Hyalomma asiaticum. The sequence goes on from JABSTT010005083.1 coordinate 9,529, forward strand.
GCTTCTCTCATGTAGGAGTAGTGTGGCTGTGCAATCTTTGTATATGTTGTTTATGGTTCTCACGTATACGCCAGGTACCCCTTGTCTACGTAGAGCTTCTAGAACTGCTTGTATTTCTATCGAGTCAAATGCTTTCTCGTAGTCGATAAACGCCATATAAAGAGGTTTGTTATATTCCGCGTACTTCTCAATTACTAGGTTGATAGCGTGGCTGTGGTCCATTGTCGAGTAACCTTTCCTAAAACCAGCTTGTTCTCTCGGTTGGTTAAAGTCGAGTGTTTCTCTTATCCTCGTAGAAATTACCTTTGTAAATAGCTTGTATATTACTGGGAGTAGGCTGATTGGTCTGTAATTCTTTAAGTCCTTTATGTCACCTTTCTTGTGGATAAGGATTATATTAGCATTTTTCCAGCTGCGCGGTACGCTACATGTCTTGATACATTTCGTGAAGAGCGATGCAAGTTTTTCAAGTACAATATCTCCTCCGTCTTTGATCAAGTCGGCTGTTATACCATCGTCACCAGCTGCTTTACCGCGGGACATGCCTTTGGCAGCTTTTTTGACTTCGTCAGCGGTTATACATGGAATTTCGGTGTTCTCCTCTGGTTCTATTTCTATTAAGGTTGTATGGTCTGTCTGAGAGCTGTACAGTTCCGAGTAGAAATCTTCTGCTACCTTTACTATTTCGGTGAAACTGTTGATAACGTTACCTTGTTTATCTTTTAGTGCATGCATTTTGTTTTGTCCTAAGTGCAGTTTCTTTTTGACCGATTTAATGCTGGTGCCTTTCTCCACTGCTTTCTCTATTTCTCTCATGTTAAAGTTTCTTACATCTCTTTGCCTGGCTTTACTGATCAATTTCGATAGTTCTGCGAATTCTATCTTATCTTTTGATGAAGTTACTTTCATTTGTTGGCGTTTTTTTATTAAGTCCTTGGTAGATTGGGACAACTTACTTGTTGTTTGCTTTGCTGTTTTACCCCCGACTTCTATCGCGGTTTCAAGGATTGTTTTCGTTATGGTTTTGTTTATTTGTTCTAAATCGTCACCTGTTTTCGTCTAAGGCCTCGAACTTGTTGCTTAGGGCGACTTTAAATTCGTCGTCTTTCGCTCTGATTACCTCTACATTACATTTTTTTTAGTAAATAATTTAGTTCTTGTTTTCTTTAGGTTAAGTACAATCTTTGCCCTTACTAGTCTGTGATCGCTGCATTTTATCTTCCCCACTACTTCTGTGTCTTGAATTATACCTGGTTGTTCGCAAATTATGAAGTCGATTTCATTCTTTGTTTCCCCGTTAGGGCTTTTCCACGTCCACTTCCTATTCTTGTGTTTCTTGAAGAACGTATTCATTATTCGAAGCTGGTTCCTTTCGGCAAATTGTACTAGCATTTCTCCACGGTTATTCCTACGGCCGACGCCGTAGTTGCCTATCGCCTGCTCTCCACTTTGTTTCGTTCCTACTTTTGCGTTGAAATCCCCCATGACTACTGTGTATTGCGTCCGTACTTTCTTTATTGCTAATTCGATATCCTCGTAGAATTGTTCTACGTGTTCATCGTCGTAGCTCGTTGTGGGCGCATATCCCTGGATTATCTTAAGTTTATACCGCTTATTTAGTTTTATTACGACGGATGCTACCCTTTCGTTAATGCTGTAGAATTCATCTACGTTGCCCGCTATATTTTTGTGGATTAGGAACCCAACGCCATATTTTCTCTTGTTTAGTAAGGGAGCCAAATAAGTTATTTACATCAGCCCCCATGTTTTTCAACAGCAACCTAAGTGAGAGCGAAATAAGAAAAAAACGTACAAAGCCCCATGAAGGTCACAGGGAAAATATTAGCGTGTAAGAGCCATAAGAGAGCTTTCTTTTACAAACTTCTTTAACCTTGATGTGTCTAAATCGAGCACTAGGCATGTAGTATTGTCAACTCAGTGTAGCAAGCGATCGCGTAAGGTTAAAACAAATGAAGTTTCAGTATGCAAAAACCAGTGAGATACGGCTAGTACTAGTTGATAATCTAGTATCTGTCGATGCTGGTGCTGCATCAAGTGAGTACATTTGTGAATTTCGTAAGTAGAAAGCTTATGGCGAACGTCATTGATACAGGAAATATTTTATACCTAATACGGATCCTTCTGCCATTGTGACGCCCCGAGGGGCGTCGGCAGGGTGAAACACGGGAAGGCGGGTAGCGGGAGTTTTTGGCCTTCTGCAATCCTACTTTTCGGCTGCCACTGCGGTCAGAGAATCTCGTTAGCCGCGAGTTTTGAGGAAACCGCGCTTTGACAGAAGAGCTGACGTTTGTGCGGCGGTCCCAGATGAGAGTGTGCATTAGGCGGCGACATTGAAGACGACAGAATGCCGCCAAAGCGAACCCAGCGCGCTCATAAGTGCCTGAAAAAAGCCAACGGAGCGTCCCCGGTATGTGTCGATCACCGTGCAATGCAGTAAGCAGAACTGCTTCTCGGACGCGCACATCTGGCCGGCCACAGAGGAGCGACTCCCCACAGGCGCGTCTTTTCACCGGGCACTTCCAGCATGAGGGCGCCTAGACGGCGCCAAATTGCTTGCACCTGGAGTGTTTCGGAATGGAAGCGGTGCTAGCTAACGCTCGTTACGGTAATCTGTATACAAGTTTCGCCGGTTAGGCTGTCCGACGCCGTGTCCGAATGTCGAGTTTTGTGTATGTTTATATTTTGCTTTCTATATTTTTGGAGAGGAGTTCGTACTGCGTTACACTGTGGAGGCGAGTCCCAAACAATAGTCGCACGGCGGGTTGGACTGGTGCGTTTTCTACCGGTGACGTTGCCGTAGACAACCATTGGATAGACGCCCTGGTGAGGCGGAGCTGTCAGGGGGAAAAACTCGTCTCGGGACAGAGGACAAGGCGGAATTTTGGAGATTCGAGAGACTCGAAGAGATGCAGTGACCTTCCGTCATGTGAAGAAGTAAGCTTCGTTTGCGATCCCTCATGCAAGCCTGCCCGTTCGGCTCTCCAACCTCGGAGAGTCGATGTAGTCTTTTCGAGAGCAGGATGCGAGCAGCAATGATCGGGGAGAATCCGCGAGCTACGGCGACTTCGTGGTCGACATCCGAGTTTCTAACAAAGCACCTGTGCACAGGCTGGCGACGAGAGCTATGTGCCGATGGAGCCCACCCAGATAGGCGTTCCTTTCGTTGGCGGCAGCAAGCGTACTTGAGACATTGCGCCATTAGTTTATGAGCTGTTTTACCCCTCGTATTGGCCGTTCATTGAAGAGTTTGTTTGCCCTGTTAATTCCTGTGCTGCACTATGTGTTTACGTTGCTATTTGTTTGCCTCGCATCATTACGTTGGCTACCAATTGTTAATTGTATACTTTGATCATGTTCACATATTAAATTCCATGTTTTGTGGACTTAATTAAGCCTGTTGCCTTTTTTCTTCCCGGCCCAAGCACGAATCCGGTTCGGTTAATTGGTTGTTCAGGTGTGTGGACAGAGGGGGTGAGCGAGTATAACGTGAAGCATTTCGAACGGAGTCGTAACGTAGTTGTGGTACTTGTGAAGTGTTGCGGTGTAGAACCGCCTCCCCCTTTGCGCGAAGTAGGGACATCTCACCATTCCGGAGTTCACTTCAGCGAGTTCCAAATCAGATTTATCCATCGCAACTTGTATTCCGCATGCCACGAAGTAACTGTAGGGTGTTAGTCCCAACAGCACCGTGGGATTTTTAATTTACCTGGCAAAAGTGTGAATTGGCAAACCGCATAAAAAACTTTTTCAATATTAAGAGATATTTTACCACGTTTTCCAGCTTAACAAGAGTGTCAGTAATTATTCGTGAAAGAGTCGGGACGGTGACGTTTGTGAGCTTAGTGGAGAGAAAACCATGTTTCAGGAGGCCTACCATGGTAATGAGGACGGCATTTTTCTGTAACGCAATAGGCTTAATTCTTTTAAAAAAAGAAGTGGTAATATGTTCAGGACAGATAGATCTGGAGCTGCTCAGAATCACTATCGCAAGCAAATCTCTGTTCTTCCTGCAAATGTATCGAAAATTTGGTGAAGGAAGCGCCTGTATAATGTACCGAACGCTGAACGGGTAAGTTTGGATGAGGAAACCATAAATACGAAATATATACTAAAATGCTGTCCTGTATCTCTACTAGCATGTTAAGTTGGAAAGAGTCTTCCGGAGTTTATCAGGACAACGCCACGATAAATTCATAAAGGGTTTCAAAAAATGTGTTTGTTATGGCGTCATTTTCAGCTTACCTACCTCAGGTATGCTGCCCGCTGTTCCCGGCTGCGCCTTCTATCGCGAATTCTTTCATGCGTATGTGTACATCGATCATTATAGTTCATTTTGAAATGGTCATCAAGGTAGTAGCGTGGGCAAGTGACGAATCTTCGCAGTCGTGGAGAAATAGTCTTTCTACTAGATTTCGTCGATACATTGTCGTCGGTGAAAGTTTTGAATGTGCGAGAGTATTGCTATCTCGGTGCTCGGTTGACATGGCAACTGAAGGCTGAAGTAGGCCGCACATGCTGTCCGAATCTATACTCATTGGGCGACGGTCCACGCAAATACGTCACGTGCATATTTTCGTTCCGAAAGTATATATATATATATATATATATATATATATATATATATATATATATATATATATATATATATATATATACATACACTCTCCCTCCCGCCTGCCCGTCGAAAATTCCCAGCCCCCCCCGAAAAAAATTTCTGGCTACGCCACTGTCAGCGACAATGTCTTGCTGAAGCGAATAGTTAAACAAGTTGTCTCATTATTTTCGGCCAATTTATTGATTTTGGAAAACGAAAAAAGAAATCGTAACACTAGGGCACTTGATCCTCAACATGTATGAGTTTTTTGCAAATCACTAAGACGCTCCATCATTTTTGAAAACCTGGCTACACTTAGGTGGGACATCTTGTATGTGTCGGAGCAACCAAAGAGAGAAAGATGTATGGTACTCAGCTCATAAGACAGAACTATATCTTGCATACTCATGCCACACCAAATGCAACAAGGAGATTTAAAGCACATAACAAAATAACACACTGCAATCTAAAGTTCGGCAGCAATAAAGGTATCACAGTACACCTTTGCTTTTGTTAGATTATGACTAAATGTGCAAAGAAATGGCAACTAGGGTCGTTATCGGCCGCTACACGAGAAAAGCAACTTTGCACTGCTGGCAAGTAGCAGTTTCAGATTAGCTTATACCACGATATAAGCCGCCCTTGATTGCTACATAACCAGCCAAAAGCGAAAATAGACATTTTCTTCTTACTTCGCACTTCATGACTGTGCGAAAAAAGAAAAACATTCCTGAAACCTTATACAAAGAGTGAAGGGAGACTCATAACAAAGTAAACTACGTCCCAAAGCATTTAAACGGCGAAAGTAAATGTGTAATACACGACAAAAGAACAAGAAATGAGCAAATTGTAATAAGTCAGAGTCGCATATGCATGTCACAGTTCCTAGAATGCGCGAAACTTCCTTACAGAACATGTTGAGGCAAGAGAAATTGTTTTTATCAGGATGACACTACAACAGCCATGTCTGCCTTGAAAATAAAAAACTTCACAATTTAATACGAAAACGTACTTAACAGTTGCCGTCTGCAACAAGCCATATTCCCGGAACACACGCGTAGGCCAAGGATCGGGAGCGCGGTCGAATCTTGCACTTGGATAGAAGAGGGGAGAAGAAAGTCCCAAACCAACTTCTCGACGCAAAATACGTCAGCTGGCTTGGTGGCAGTGCACTTCCCTTCTTTTTCTTTGCAGAGGCCCTCCTGCCGTGTCTGTCTTCTCCTCGGACATACAAAAGAAAGAAGGGCACCGTACCATGAGAAAAAAATATAGAATAGACGGAGAGGACTGTAAATTCTTGCAACATTTGTAGGTACACCGATTGTTAGCTATCAGGATGGCAGTAAACGAAAGAAAAATAAACGCACAGTTGAAGAGAGCAAAGATGAAAACTATTTACTAGGGTAATTAAACTGACTGAATAAAGCATAACCACACACTTCGCACAGCCGCCGACTTCGCTCGCATGACGGACATCGCGCTCCCTTTCGCGGTCAGTCAGGTGACTTTCGTTCAGTTCGTTTTCCCTCGCTTTTATTTTCGTTTTGCTTTTTTTTTTGCATGTGACGACTTCTCCGGCAGCTCCGGGCACTTGCGCTCATGCGCATTGTCACGAACGCACAAACACATGCGTCCACGAACACTTCTCAACGGGTTTTCAACAAGGCAGAGTGGCCCCCAGACCGAGAAAGCTTTCTTCTAGGCCGTCCAAGGAGAGATTCTTGCAAACACGGAAATATGAAAGGGGGGGGGGGGGGAAGTGCACGATAACTGTCTCTCCGGAGAGGACACCTCAACCGCTACACTCAAGGGGAAGGGCATATGAAAGAAAAGGAACGAAAGAGGGAGTTCGAAGCACACGCACACAAACACACAAGTCCCACCGAGTCAGCCCGCAGCGAATCTAGGCCGTCTAACATTCACGCAGTGAAAGAGGGGAGGGGGAAGAGAGTGACAGGGAAAGGAATAACTAAAAGGGTTTGCCAGACGTCACGTACACGGTTCTGATAAATGCTTAAATAGCATTTCCTGCAGTGTTTGTGCCCCTCCCAACACAGTCGGTATCCCCACCGCTTCCAAGCGGCGCGTGCGCGAGGAGCCAGGACGGACGACAGGGCGAGAAAAAAGAAAAAAAAAAGAAAGAAAAAGACTGCTAGATTTTTCACATTCTGCACGGCCGTGACAAAGTGAAGAGATCGCGGTATGGCCATGGCTGCCTGAACAGCTCGCGGTGCTACAGTGCACTAGAGTACACTGTAGCGGTGCCCACCTTTCCCACGAAGAGGTCTGGGTGCAACAGCCCGAGCCCGCAGTGGCGCCAGTCGGATATGCAGCGTTCATTGTTCGCGTCGACCTGCGAGGTTGCTTTGCCGCTGCAATATGTCAACGGCTGATGCACACACACATTCCTGGAATGCACGCAGTGGACGGAGCTCTCGGTTTGAGCGCAAGTGCTGGCAAGGGGATTCGAGGCACAACAGCGTGGAGCGAGGAATTATCCGCGAGCACAGGGACAAAAAAGGTCTACGCGAATGTCGCGGCTCGTTAAGTGTGTCAACCTTCGAACCAGCAGAAGAAAGAGCGGTTTTCGACGTGCGGTGGAACGCCGATACGGCCTCATCTAGCGAGTCTCTCCGGCCCTGTTCGTCGCCACAAGAAGTTTCGAAAGCTCTTCTGAGCTACCCCCTGATGGGACTGTTCTACGAACATGTTGGACACTCGCCCCTCTTTTTCGTTTTCCCATGCATTCTTTCCTAAAGGAGCACTAAAATTGACGTCACTGCCTCGCCTGTGCTATTTTGGGAGTCACGCATATTTGCATGCAGAGAATATTGTGGTGGCATCACGGGACGTCTAGGACGGCCACGGCCCCTGCATCGACGTGGTTCAACATCGACCCCCCCCCCCCCCCTTTCTTGCTCTGCCCCCCTCGTGCCACCCTCTTCCCTCTGCCTGGTCACTGCGCGTGCTTAGACACGTTAATGCACCTGCAGCTACACTCTGAGTAGTTCCGTGCAGCGCAGCCAAGGCCATGCGACCATGACCGGAGTAGCGGCTGGAAATAAACGTTGCGGGAAGGCCTACTTACAATTTTTTTAATCGGTCGACTGATATCTCCACTTCTACAGACCCTATTTAAACACGTCACTAGAATGAGCGCATAGATGCATTCTCAAAGGCAATACAAAAAGAATTGTTTAGCTCGATTCGTTACATTTTTTTTAAAAGAAAAAGCATATTATCCATTTTAGTTATTAGGCCAGTTTACAAGACAGGTCCAAATAATTTGCAGGTGATAATATACAATGACGCAGCGTTTATTCTACTGATTGTACAGAAAGATAACTTGATGGATACGTGACCTATAACAGAAAAACACATTTTAATACTAATATCTTTATAACGTCATTATGAATATAGCTACGGCCATAGTTTTGTGAGACTGCATGTATCTCCATAAAGACATTCTACGGGCTAAATCTCACACCCCTACGTGCAAATTTGTAGAAGCTATTCTCATCTAGCTTTAAAAACACGTGTTTCAAACAATGGCAATTCGGCCGGATATCTTACTCCTATATCTTTCTGTAACAGACCCGATTCTTCTAGTACTACTCAATTCTACATAACCGATATTGTTATTTGTTAAATCGTACAAAAATTTACTTGATTTTGACAAAAATAACACACGCACTTCAAAAAGTATACTGGTTCACTCACCGACGCAGTCGTTGTGCCTGGTATCCGTGGCTGACATTCGATCACTCCCCAACACTCGCACGACGTAGGTTCCAGCGACGCTCTGCTGTTGTCGACCACAGTATCCCTTGGTGTTCATCGCTGCTTGTAAAACGATTTGATTTTTTCCTAACGCGGCCGTAGGCCTGCCACTTCGCGTAAGCAACGCAACGGTTCGACTGTGCAGCTAGGATCGGCGCCATGTTAGGTTTGAGAGGCCTTGTCGGGCTGCGACGTCACTCCTCCAGCAGCCAATGAGAGCTGCCGGGCGCGGTCAGGCGGTGGTACCGGAGGATTTGCGGGTAGCTACCGGAGGGAAATACGAGCTCCGGTCGTTGTTCGCCGGTGGACAATCATGGAAGAGAGAGAGAAATAACGTTTATTTACACATCCGGCGTGTGGGAAGTCCCCGGCCTCGCAGGGTGCGGATGTTCCCTATCTTAAGATTACGGCTATTAGTCCGATAATCTCAGAGCCTAGACCTCGAGGATGGTGTGCTCCAACTAGGCGACAGGTACTCGGGTGCCTCCGCGCCCGTTAGACGGGTCGTCGGCTCCTTTTCTCCGTTGCTTCGCCAAAGCCTCCTCAAGCCGCTGGATGGCCCTTCGTTGCGTCTTCAGGTCTTCGGAGCGTATCCACGCTCTGGCGCCCCGTTTCCCTCCGTGCTTCACGCGCCGGATTGAAACCGCGGCGAGGCCTCGCACGTACTCCGGCACATCCCGATGCGTCGGGAATATGGCGACGTCACAGGAGGTTAGCGGGAGTATTATCGTGCAAGACCTCCTAGCTGGGTATATTTTCGTTTACAGTGTGGGAATAAATTTGCTTGGGCCATTTCCCGTTTCATCTTCGGGAAAGCGCTGGATCGTCGTGGCCACAGATTACATGACCCGGTATGCCGAAACGTCATCTCTCGAAAAAGCCACAGCAAATGAAGTTTCTCATTTTTTTGTCAACCAAATAGTGTTACGACATGGCGCACCTCAAGTTCTGATAACTGATAGAGGAACAGCCTTCACTGCCCGATTGATACAATCTATAATGAGACTGATGCATACCGACCATAGAAGAACTACAGCTTACCGTCAGCAAACGAACGGCCTCACCGAACGGATAAATAGAACGCTCACCAACGTGATTTCAATGTACGCAGATGTGGAAGATCGGACATGGTCCAGCATTTTACCATATGTGACATTTGCGTTACACACTGCGGTACAGGACACAACCCATAGTCCACCCCATTTCAACTTGTTTAAGGACGCACGGCAACAACGACGCTAGACGCGATGTTACCTCTCGATAGTGCCGACGACGGAGATCCTGATGTAAGCGAATATATAG
>JABSTT010005084.1:0-18497 GCA_013339685.2 Hyalomma asiaticum
ATGTGATCATTACTGAGTGCAAAATAGTCAGCAGCTCACGCCTTCTTTCTGCATTGTGCTAATTCTAATGATATTATTTGTCTTCTCGTTTCTAGCCGTTTCCACTGGTGCCGTCAAAGACTCAAGTTTCAAGCAAGGTACTGAAAGCACATTCCGCTCGTAGGAGTTGTACTTTTCTGCGCTTCTATTTACACGTATTCGATATTTTGAACGCAGGCATCCAGCTTGTACTGGTGTATCCACCACCGGCTCCACTACAATTCGGCCAGACGTATACGCAAGGTGAGCTTGCTACCTTGTAACACCACTTTCCTTTAATGAAGCAAGGAGCTATTTCCCTCCACAGCTTTTGTCTCGTAGATTGAGGTAGCGGAAATGAATAGAAAAGGAACAGAGGGGAACACGCGAAATCCTGCGCGTGTTCTTTCTATGCTCGCGGATAACATTTCTTGGCAAAGAAAGGAATGATACAGGAGCGGAGCATCTGCACATGTACTCCTACGCGAAGTAGTCTGGTTTGGAGGGGGTTTAGATATGTGAACCTTCCACAGCTTCTGCGCACGCTCGAAGGCAGAAAAAAGGCAACTCAGCAAGGATCAGACATTCGTTTTCTGATAATGTTCGTCACGACCTTCTCCGTTAAGTCCACGGATGTGCCAGTAAAGTGAAGAACGATAACCTGAGGGGGGAGATGCTATTTCACCGGCACGGCATTCGAGACGGCATTCGTACACGTGCAAAAACGAGAAATGACAAAGTAGAAAGAAGAGAACGCAAAAGGAATGCAACTGACCGCAGCCGTTTCCACAGGTTACGTAAATGAGGAGCCTATAAGTTTCACGCAAGGCAATGAACGCACATTGCGTTCGTTGGGAGTTGTGTTTTCTATGCAGTGCGTGCACTACGTTCATTAGTCGTAGCACGTGGGTAATATGGACCTGGATCCTACGCTGATTGCCTAGAGATTTATCGCCTGTACGTTGCGGTCACGATTTGGCCTGTTTCCATGGAAGAAAGAAACAATAAAACTCAGACAGGCCCTGACATGACGTTTCGTGACAGCTGTGTTCGTGTGTGCACGTATAAAACCCGTGAATGCGCAAGCAGCAGTCAGAACAGTGCAGTTTATATACGACAGTTCTTTTATTCTCGGCTTGTAACGTTCAGCGCCTATGTGATTTTTTGCTGAAACGTGTGAAATAGCCAGAATCTGGCTCCTTGCATGGTGATCTATTACGCATACTCTTAAAGACAATGATTTAGCGACTACTTGGTGTCACGTGATATGTTTTCTCCTTTTCAGCAATTCCCACTGCTAACGTTAAGCAGGAGCCTTCAAGTTTCACGCAAGGTACTGAAAGCACATTTCGTTTATTGGGAGTTGTGCTTTTGGTGCAGTTAGATTTACATACATTATTCTGAATGCAGGCATCCAGGTTAGAGTGGAGTGCCCACCTGCTAGTACTCTGCAATTAAGCGAAACTTGTGCTGAAGGTGAGTTTATTTCGCTATTTTATAAACACGGCTTTCTTCTTATAAAGCATGAAATTGTGTCGCTGTTTTTGACTTGAAGGAGCAGAAGGTACAAAGAAACAGAAAACACGCATAATTCCACACGTGTCCTTTCAAGCAAGCACTGCGTTCCATCCGTTTGTACTAAGCAATCATTATTTGGTCCATACATCATGCGCGGAAAAATAATAAAGATCAGAGTGTCCCTGACGTCAGGCTTCGGAGGGCTGAGATCGTCACAATGTTTCTTAGCCATGACCTTCTGGGTCTTATGGTAGCTTTTCGACGGGCTTTCCGAAGACGAGACACCCCCAGCGCTTCTTTGCGAGCAGCAGAACGCCACGCACAGCACTGTTGTATTAACAGGAACCCTCTTGGAACTCCGTGAGAAAACTCGAAGCGCAGAACGCCCAGGCGACAGGCCAATACAGTCACGTACGCTATGCGATTTTTTACACAAAAATGTTTTATGCTTGGGCTACCACGACCCCACCACGTCATATCCGTAACGGAAGTGACGCACTAAGGAGTACGTGTAAACACAACGAAGAAAAACACATAGAAAAATTTTCTTTAATGCGCTGGGAATCGAACCCAAGCCATGAGCAAATGATATCCAAACAAAATTTGGACGACGCACATGCTTTGCCTTCAGCAGTGGTACGCTATAGCGCCACTGGAACCTGTTCGCGTCACCTTGGCACACAGTGCTCATTAACATTAAGGCCTTCTCTGTGGAATGCTGGAATTGCCTGGGTTCCCTCATAACAGAATTGCGTTCTCTCACACATTCAACTTAATGTCAGAGCTATCATGTATGTAGGTTTCAGTGAAGTCGTATGATTTGCAAGTTTTCTGACGTATTTCACTGGAACAGGTTCAGTTTTGTTCCCTGAAGTGTGTGCGCCGTACCTTAGGGAGCAATTCGTGTGTTTAGAGGTCGCGTTACGTTAAGACTTTTCTTAGGTTTTCGTCATCTATAGTTGAAACTCTAATATATCATCATTACAAATGCAGGTGCTTCGTCTGAAGGCCACGGAACGTCGCCAGGGAAGCAGCCTCTTGCTTCCGACGCAGTTGAACATTTCACTTTATCAGGTGGGTGCGCGGAATGAACAGCAGCTATAACGTGTCGTCGCTTGCCGCGATAACAGCCGTAGGTAACTGTTTTTGAATCGTCTATTAATGACGATAGACCTTCTTGCGCTATCTAACAAAAAAAAATATCTGTCTATCTACCTGTAGCTAGACTCAATCGCCCAGCCAAAACCAATTCAACCGTCCATCCGAAAACCAATGGAGCTACTGCCATTGGTGGCACGGAGGTCATACCCGTGAAATTATAAATCGTGACAGAAGCCTCAGACCTATTTGAGGCAAAGCCTAGGTTTGTAATGCGCAGCGTTCATTTAATTCGGAAAAAACACATTGGACTGCTTTTACGTTGGTAAATAAAAATTCAGCGTGTTAGAAATGGTATCGAAGCGATGCTACGCATAAAAAGAAGCCGACAGTATCCGTGGGTCTGCATCCGGCTATAGGCCAACAGTAATAAAGGTCGTGACAGATGGCGCGGGAATAGGGCGAACGCGGAAAACTTGAATTCTGCAAAACCTACAATTTCATACATCATGGGATGAGTGCGAGGATAGGGGAATAGCATAAGGGATGGCTAGAGGAGAAGAGAGGGTTTTACGTATCAGGGACGGCAGAAGACTATGGCCTTTCATCGTCACTTGCAGCTAAGCAAGCAGATATGCTGCCATATTTTAGTTGCGAGGCAGCTTATGGTTGGGGCTATGTCACTCCCTCCCTCCCTCCATCCATCCGCCGTGCGGCGTCCACACCCGCACTGTGCATGTGCATCCTCCTCCCCCTCCTCTCCTTGTCTCATCTCCTCTCGGCATTCCTCTCCGAACGGCGCGCGTTGACTATGGAGCAGGCAGCGTCTGCTAGCGTCAAACCGATGCAAACGCGGTGTGCACCCCCCTTGCTGCTTCGCATCGCCTCATGGTCCCCTTTAGCGGGAGATGGTGTAATTTTTTCTTTCCTTTTTTTTTTTTGTCGCGCAGCTGATCCCTCAGAGGACATCGACGATGACGCCCTGGCAGGAGATGCCAGACCGGTGGGCCAGATCATTTCTTCGAGGGTCAGTGCGGACCCGCACCTTCGGATCATGGAACTCGAGTGCCAGTTGGACAAGCTGCGGCGACGGTTATCGCTCGCCAACCGCACCAAGATCAAGGTGCTGAGAGAGCACGAAAACCTGAAGCGACAAGTGGCTCGCTACTTGACTCCTGAGCAGTTGGGCTGCATGAGCAAGAACAGCACGAGGGGGACTTGCTGGGGCGACGCGACCATTCGAAAAGCGCTGAAGGTGAGGCTCGCCTGTGGATCGCGCGGATACAACGTCGTGAAGGAAATCCTCGCCCCGCTGCCCTCTCTGCGGACGCTTCACAGGCATCTGGAGCTGCTCAGGTCCACGCCGGGCGCAGTGCCCGAACTTCTTCAATCTGTAACTGAAGAGGTAAGGAGGCGTGTGCTGTCTGATATGCTCGATTCACTATACGTCTAAATTGGTGACGACGTAATCTGATAGCCGTAGCGTAGGAAAGAAGAGAAAACCCTGCGTTCAGACATGTCATCATTATACATTAAAACAGTTTGCTGAGGATTTCATACGATGTGTCTGTTCGGTATCCTGGCCTCTCAGTGTATAACACACTGTTTGTTTAAGTAGTGTATTGATTTAGAGCGATAAAAACACAATTTCGATTTGTAGCTCTGTGCGTGACGTCATCTTAGTCGCCACCATGGCCTCTGATGGTTCCTCTCAACTCTGCAGCGGACGTCACCTTATAGTCGCCACCATGGCCTCCGAGAGTGGCGCGTTTTGTGAGACCATGGAAAAGCAATCCGGGCTCCAACATTGCTTCCATACTGCGGCATCCATAAGGGGTCCAACTATTTTCCTACTGTCTAGGCTTCGTATAAGTCTAACATATTAAAGCAAACTAAAGCAAACAATTGCGTTTAAAAATATTTTCAGTTGACGTCACTGAAATGTCACTGAATGATGCCTATGCCAGCCTGTGGTGTCGCATGGTCGTTGCGGGAGCGCAGGTAGTTTAGGACTTCAAACGGGCGTTATTAAATGCACAATAATATTGCGCCGAACGTAAACGTGACATCACGGATTTCAAAGGATTTCCTTCGTATTTTGGCCACATGGGCTCAATGAGACCTGATGAAACTTCCTACTGCAAGTCTGTGGGCCTGCTACAGTAGAATGTGACACATATTTATCGGAAAATAATTTTGTGCGCCATACCACGTGCCTTGAATATCTGTGACGTCATGACGAGCCGTTGCGGAAACGTGAAGGTGGGGTCGACACCTGTATTTTTTATGCGTTTTGTCGCTAACCGAGCGTTCACTCGTGCCAAGAGTTGTGCTGTTGGTATTGTGAAAGGGTAATTTGCTAATACGCGGAAAATCGCTTTTCTCTTTAATGTTTCATTAATGCTGTATAGCCTTAAAACAGAAAAAACAAAACAAAAACCAACAAGGCATGACACCACGTTTCAGAGAATGTGCAAGTTCAGTACTGGCTTCGAATTGCAGATTTAAAAAAATATTTATCTATGATAGTTCAATGGTGTTGTGCCACAAGTGTTCAAATATTGTAAGACTACCATGATTCATCATGATTTGTATTCATCCGCTTGTATTCATCCAGGTGGACCACATACAGAACCAGGAAGAGGACGCTTCCTTCGTGGACGACGTTGAAATGGTCGCAGTTCAGGCTTTTGACGTAACGGCCGGAAGCGGGGTGGACATATCAACTGATCACTTAACGGACACCCCGGAATGACAGAATTGCCATGCGTTGTCTCATCTAGGTAAAAAAAAATGGCGCGACCACCAGACCAATGTGCATCGTCGCTTTTCACGAGTCTCTGCAAATTGTCATTTTTTCTTCCCCATGGTTAGAAACAAGCGTCTTCACTGCGCTTATGAAATCATTAGATCAGATTTGGAGGAAGCTTCATGCTGTAGTTGAGCACGTGCGCGGCATCGTTCATGGTGCCCTTGCAGAGAGATTGAACTTGTGAATGCAAGTACAATTGATGCCTTACTTCTAGTCCTGCACTTCTGTGCATCGAATGTTGAGCTTATAGTAACACATTTTCTCACGTTTATAAAAACAATGAAGGAATTCTGGAGAAGTGCCTGATGCATGCGAATCTAGTCACGACACCACAGCAGGAAACTGGGAATGTTCGATGGGTTTGCCATGTTGGGGAATGACGCAAAACTGTGTGCCATGTGTATTTTACAGATGAAAATAAAGCTTAACACGACGTTTCTTTTTGCTAGAAAGTGGTCTCTGCGTGGTGTGACTCATTCTTAGTTTTCGGGGTGGTTTCGTTCATATTTTCGCTTTTTTAAAGCTATAGTCTTTCTTGGGCTACCTGAATGCAAGAAGTCCATTCAGTCAGTCCAGTCGAGTCAGTCCAGTCAGTCAGTTCGGTCAGTCAGTCCGGTCACTGCAGTCAGTCCAGTCACTAAGTCAGTTCTGTCTGTCTGTCACTCAATTCAACCGCCCGGACAAAACCAAGCGAGCTACTAGCACAGGTAGCACGGGGTCGTATGTGACCACATTTGAGAACGCAGGTGAAACCTCAGGCCTATTTGAGGCGAAATGTACGTACGTAACCGTCATCCGCAGCAGCGCTAATTTAACTAAGAATAGACATTGGACTGGCTGTTGCTTTAGTACATGAAGAATCAATGCGTTAGAAATGACGTAAAATAGACCCTATGCGTTATGAACAAGCGGAGAGTAATAAAGTCAAAGGTAATAAAATGTCCCAACACATGGCGCGAGAGCAGGTGGAGCGCGAGAAACGAATTCAACGGGACCTCCGTTGCATCAGGTATAGTGGGAGTGAAAATTGTGGGAAGGGGAGAGACGAGATGGTGTTACGTATCAGGGGCGGGGGAAGGCTATTACCTTGCGGTGTCATTTGCAGAGAAGCAAGCAGATATGCGGTAATCTTTCATCCTTGTATGCCTCGTGCAAATGCAATCCTCACCAAACGGTCGCCGAGAAAAATCTAAGCCAGCTCCGCTGCAGCGCTAGCTGTACTAACTGTGGCGCCGTACTCGGCGCTGCAGGCGAATTTCTGCGTGTGCTTGCGGTCTTTCAGTGTCCTTCGTTCTTAAAGGGACACTAAAAAGTGAAAAAGGTGAGGTGGTTTAGAATGATAACTTAATAAGAACGGAAATGTAAGGGAGTTGGTTGGTAAGCTGGTCAAGATAACTTATTTTGAGAACTCGATCATGATTAATCTCGACATTTTTATGTTCCAATTAAAATACAAAATTAATGTCAGTGTTTCTTATGGTTGTAGATTCGGTCCTTGCCAAAAGCAGCCATGCTTTTCAGTCCACTTTAATTCTTTCCACTTATTTTATAATTGCCATACTACAACTAATATGCTACAATAACTTCCCCAGTGCTTTCCTGGGATTCGTTCTCTGTTGGCTTAATTAGAATTTTCCTAAAGAATCAACGAGCCCTTGACCCGTTCTGTTGTTTCGTTAAACTTTTAGTTTGGAAATTCGCGCCGGCACTTCGGTATCTAATGATCTCAGAAGGCTAATTTCTTGTTTGCGCATTCTCGCCAAATTCGCTCCATCAAAAGTTCTGAAACCCTGTGTTAGACTTATTTGTGGGGTTCTACGTCCCAAAACCACGATTTAACTATGAGACGCCGTAGTGGAGGGCTCTGGATATTTCGACCACCTGGGGCTCTTTAACGTGCACTGACGGAACCTGGGGCATGTACAAACAACACGAAACACTGCTACGGGACAGAACGAACGGGGAAATCATTTACGGCGGGCATATTTTCGGTTGAAAAAAGCTGCCTTCTTTCATCTGCTGACTTCCTCCTTTCACCTTTCCATATTACCAAAATAAAGCGGGAGTGGCAATAATAATGGACAGATGCATAAATTGCTATGCCTTGATTCCTTTATTAGGCGGAAAGGATAATTCTTTATTGAGCTAAAATCAAGCGCTTGCAATCAAGCCTGGCGCGTCACAAGCTCCGCCACCCGACTTTTTCAAGTCAGTGCAGTGAAGTTTCACGCGTTAAACGGGCTTAGAACCGTAATGAACTGTACTGCGGCCTTTTGCAGATGGAAACGCTGAGGTCCTACACGTCTTGTCCATGCTCCTCGAGCACATGATGGCTTATACCGATGAAAGGTCTCGAGAACAGCAGAGGGTCCGCAGGTACCGAAGGGATAAACACGGCGCCATTTTGAAAAGGTCGCATGACGACGATTTTGTTTGCTTCTATGATTGGCTGGCGGAGTAACACTGACGTGCGCGGTCCGTCGGCCCTTGTTGCCAAATGCTGTGTTTTTAACTTATATCTTACAATAAAGAATAAAATTTATCGACGCGCCTTTAATTCAAATTTCCGCGCGCACAAGCTGCTTGTGGACGCTTGGCGGCATCTAGGATGAAAAGTAGGAAACAAAAACGGCAATATACGGTCTCCGAGACAGCACGCCCGGCAGCCTTGCCGGCGTGCGGGATTGCGGAAGCCATGGGAAAAGCGCGATGTTTTTGTAATCTTTCGCTAGACAGCTGATCCTCCTCGCCGTATGATAGCGCGATCGCGTTGTTCAGGTACAGTGCCTCTGTTCCTAAGGCATCGTCATCGTGTGCGGATGCACCTCGAAGCAAGGCGAATGAAAAATAGCGCTGGAGTCGAAGATGTTGCAGTGTCATAAGGGGCCCTGAAACCGAATTCTACACGCCACGTTTTGCATTGAAACTGGTTCCTCGCTTTGCTCTGAGACAATTTAAAAAAAAAAAATTTCGAAGATTGACGCGGGCAAGCAGAGCTTATTTAACCTATAAATTCAAAGTCAAAACGCTGCATATATTCTGCGGCACTGGAACAGTGCTGTTTATTGGGGCCTTCCTACCACGACGATGACCACGCTTTTCGGCCTAGTAGTTGCCGTCAGCTAGAGCGACCACTCGCTCCGCACAGCGCTCCTTCCCTCAGTTGCACTCGCAGGTGAAATCGTAACGCGCAAATTTGTGTCCTTTAGCAGCTTCAGAGAGAGAGAGAGAGAGAGAGAGAGAGGGAAGGCAGAGTTGCCAACCAGTCGGGAGTCCGGTGTGCTGCCCTACACTGGGGGATGGGAAAAGTAAAGAGAAGGAGAGAGGGGGACAACCTCCAGGACAGTCCTATATAGTGTCATAGGCGCTCGGTAAGGCCAGATGTTTTTAAAAAGTCCAAAAGCCCTTTCATTGCCTTCTGAGCCGTTGGTCGGTGAGGGCGGTATTCCGAGATTGTCTGTTCACAAAGGTTGCGATCGTCGAGCTTTCTGAAGGACTCGGTCATAGGCAGTCTATGTTCCTCAAATTGTGGGCAGTGACGTCACAACAAGTGGTCCATGGTCTCTTCGCATCCGCAGACAGCACACTCAGGACTGTCAGCCATTCCATTCAGCGCACATTAAGCGTTCGTGAAGCACACTCCCAACCACAAACGACACAGGAGCGAAGCCTCATGTCGGTGCAAACCAGCCGGAGGTCCGAGTTGCAGCTTCAGCAAGCATAAAACAAGCGTTGAGCTTAAATTTCATTATAGTCAGTGTATTGTAAGCACGTGCGACAAGTATAATTAGCGTACTCCTAGTAATATACAAACTAGAAGAGAAGATCAGGGGAAGATGTAGGCTTGAATCCATGAACAGATCACTAAAAACGATGTAGAGCAGCAAACGTCGCAGGAGTCAACATTTCGACAAGTGGATTTGTCTTCGTCAGGACGGCGACAAAACCGCTTAAAATGGGTCGAAATTAGGAACTGTTAAAATAAACCTGATTATTATAATGCAATAATAGGAATTATTCGCCCTACAAAATAGACTTAAGCGATGATAATTGGAAAACTCCTACGATAGATATACAAGAAACGCAAACGAAGCAGGCGAATCACTGATCCGCAATTCGCATATCTTTCACTGCGGTAGAAGTGGCTTTTTTGTCGTTTGCGGGGTTTCTGCTTGATGAACCTGAGAAAAAAAAAACATATACGTGGACCAATAACCTCTAATCACTGCATAGCCTCCCGCAGGGAGGCAGAGTTGCGCGTCCCTTTTCCATTAGCCGCTTGCAACCATGCACTGCGGAGGAGCTGCCGCGCAGACGAGGAAAAAGAGGTTGCGATCGCAGCCCCACCCCGTCGCTACTTTTTCTAGACCTTAATTCGACAACCAACAAAGCAGCATCCAGGGCGCCATTTGCGAAATTTATCTCCCTTGCTATTGTTACATTCTAGCAAAACGTCCCTGCACAAACTGTTTCATCATGAGTTTGTTTATGGCTACTGTGGTCGTCATTTTCTTCGACAAATGGCGCCACGACGTAGGGAGTGAAAATATATGCAGTAGGCAACGTGTTGGCTAAAACGGCAGGATATTTATCATCGCTGACGTTAAGTAGAACAGCTATCGTTTTTCAAATGTACATGTTGAGCCAGGTTCATCGGTTGCTCCTTATAAAGCGGCTGTAAAACTTGGTTAGTTCAATTTGGACCATTATCACATATCTTACGAGAAGCTTGTCTGATAGGAATGTTGTCTTCGGCTTTCCCTGAAGACCTTGGTTGCTTACGCGCTGAAGATGGCTGACCTGCACGCGAATCTTCTCCCGTAGGGAGCATACACGGCAACTCTACAATAACCTAGAGTTACTCTATATGCTACCGCAGGTTATGCTAGCATAAATATACAGTAACTCTACAATAACCGGAATCGTCGCGGCACCTGGCGGCTGACCACTCGCGTCGCCGACGCGCAATATTTTGCGCGCCCATGTCGCTACTGAGTCCTCAGCAATAAACGGCCGCTTGTAGGGCGCCTCGATGTCAACACCGCCTCTTCTGGGAGCAGGGTGGTGCTACCGATTGACCGCCGCGCCGCCATATTGTGTATAAGGACTTGATGAGGACGGATGCCGCCGCTTTTGTAGCGAGGTGTAAATAACAGACGGACGGGCAAAATGGCGAAAGTAACAAATTTTATCATATTCACCAGACTCCGATGATAAATTTGATGTGTCAGCCATATATCGTGCCTCTGCGTGCTCCGAGTCAATATGGCGCTGTCGCCGGACGTGTCACCACCCTGTACCAAGTGGCATAAATCGAGGCACCCTAGCCACTTGTTGATGGCAGCGCCTGCCGCGGGAGGCGCAGCCAATGCTATGGCTTGCAGCCGGCGCAGCTAAGCGATTTCAGTAGCAACAGCAGTGGTGCAGTGACCTAGCAGTGCTAAGGACAAAGGCGAGACAAACAAGTAAGGAGCACCTTGCCTCTGTTTCCGGTGCGTTTCTTTTGTGCCTATTGTATGGTCACTTCCCCTGTCAGTCTCGCACGCCATAAACAAAGCACCGTGGTGCAGAGTGCTTTGTTTATTTATGGTGTGAATGTTTTGATAATTACTTAGACTAACCGGTCTTTCACTCCCACGTACTTCGTGGTTTCGGTGCGTAATAATTCCGGCAGTCACTATAAATAAGCAGTTTCAAAGAACGCATGAGAAGTACAAGGCAACAAGACAACCTTAACAGGTTGCGCAGGACAGAACAATGCACGATTGAAAGTTTAACAAAAGCAAGTGTCTTCGGACAGTCGGGTCCGTTCTTCTGCGCCCGTCACTCAAAGTTTTTTTGTGCATCTATATATATATATCTCAATATAACTGCGGCATCAAGCCTCTGCTGCTTTTAAGCGGGCATACTCTGTCGCTTCTTCAATGGAGTATATTTTTTTCCTGAGTGTTCACGCAAGTCTCCGCAAGGTCAGCCCAAGATATAGAGCGATTATTTTTCGCAGTGCGCACGCCTTTGTCGCTTCTCTGATGCACTACTACAAGGTCCTCGCGAATTTATTGCATGTTGTGGCATTTCTAGTGGCGCTCTACCCTGCAGGTACCCTTGAGCGAGAAAGCTGCGGTAAGTGGGAAGGTTCTTTAATTTCCTGCTCACCGCTGCAGCAACAGCTTAACTGAAGGTTGCAGCGATTTCTGGCGTTTTACGTCCGACAACCGCGACATGATTACAAGAGACAGCGTAGTGGTAGGTTAAGGAAATTTCGAGCAGCTGGGGTTCTCTAACGTGCACTGATTTCGCGCGGCAAAAAATGTAAAGCAGATGCACGCCGTAGAGAAGACCTGCGAAAATTTGAGCTGCTATGGCACTTCAGTGATTGCCTAAATGTACTATCTTGAGCAACATGAAAGGGAACACAGGAACGCGTGGCAGACAGCCTCGATATCGACGCGGAGCGATACGCGGATGTCGCTGTGAAAAACCAAGTGAAAAGGAGGGCGCTCGTCTACTAACTGTTGGCATACCCACCACCACGCTGGCGCTCCTACAAAGAAGCAACTTACGCCATTTCACCGATAACACGGTACCGTCCAATATTCGACAAGACGCGGTAATTGCCGCGGTAACATGCAGCGATTCGTTTCTTTTTCTTTCATTCTTTTTTTTCTGCACACAAGCGCATGGTGCAATGCCGAGTCTCGCACTTTGTGCACACAAACGCACGGCAGGAGTGCCAACAGTTGTTATAACAGCTTTCCCCTCTCCACTGTTTGCGACGTCTGCCGCCACGTATAACCGATAGCTGGGTTTCGGGATATTTGCCATGCGTTCCTGTGTTCCCTTTCATATTGCTCACGATAGTACACATCGGTTGATTTACGCTATCCTTCTGCGACGTTAAAGCTATGCCGCCACGGTTGTACAGGGGTATGGTGGTCGGTTGTTGAGCCGAAAGGCGTCGGTTCGATCCCAGTCACCGCGGTTTATTTGCTGTAGAGACAAAAACCACAGCAATTATTATGCACAGTTAAAGCTGTCATGTTACTGCGGTGGTCGTACATGAACTGTACACTAACTGGTCTTTTCTTCTGCTGCATTATCTTACAGGACCATTGTTCTGCGCCTTCCCGAACGGTATGTAACTTAGACAAAACTTTTTACTCTTGCAGGAGACAAGAACAGACAATTGCGCGATGCGAATCTTCATTATTAAATAAAAAAAAAGAAGACAGCGCAGCAACGAGGTGTAGTAACAGCATGAAGCACGGAGCTGGTTGTCTTCTTTATTATTCACATTATTCTGGTGTGTTTTTCACTGCGCTTCGTGAAACGCCAACTAATAAAGCTGATGAGAAGGTGTAGTTTATAAGACTGTCGTATTACCATAAGCAAACGGCACTTACCGTGCAAGATGCAAGCTATATAACAAAGTTTAAATGCAGTGCACCACGTGGTGTTATAATATTGGCATTGAATAGGATGTGTCATAATACAAGGGTGCAGGCCGTTATGGAGGACAAGACAGTTAAGCTTGCTGTAGACCCGGTCGCACAATAGACTGCATATGTGTGGATTACCCAACTAATTATGTACTATAGACTAAATATATAGGTTTAGACGGTTACTAAAGTTATAGAGCTCGGCATACAATAATCCGGCGTCATTTACGTTACAAATCCAGAGTCCCTCTCCCCAAATTGAAAATATTGCGCGAGAAGCGAAACTTGTTTATTGTCATCAGGACATGTCAACTTAACCCCTGTGTCACACGTGCCGACAAGTAAGCCGAAAAGAGTGGGTGGGATTTGGCGTTATCGAGCTCGTCCCTGATGATTAGAAAGCTTTGCTGGAGTGTGCCAGAACCGCTGCCATCGACAACGGAATACAGCACTAGAGAACCGCCCAGTCATCGCTCTCATCATCATCATAATGATCACCACCATGATTAACATCGCTCCGTACACAGCATTGTTGATTGATTTGATTGATTTGTGGGGTTTAACGTCCCAAAACCAGTTCTGATTTTGAGAGACGCCGTAGTAGAGGTCTCCGGAAATTTCAACCACCTAGGGTTCTTTAACGTGCACTGACACCGCACAGCACACGGGCCTCAACATTTCCCCTCCATCGAAATGCAGCCGCCGCGTCCGGGATTCGATCCCGCAACACAGCATTGTAAAGGCCAAAATTAACATTAAAGGTTCCCTGAAACGGTTTTGACGATTTTGTGCAAACATGGTGATCCAGTAGAGCGACTCATTAGGATCATTTGAGGGCAGATTTCAGCGCTGTGCGTAAAGTGTGGAATTTACAATAAGGTTCTCAACACGTGCATCGCAAAAGATCTCAAACGCCCCCGCCATCGACCGATCGAATGAGAGGTCGCTGATTGGCCCCGAACCAGTGACGTGCACGTAATTTTCAAAACCTAGCTGCGAACAACGTGCTTCTACAACGTACTCCGTTTCAGCCAACGGTATCGTCGCGGCATCTGGCGGCGTACACACGAGTCGCCGGCGCTCTATTACAGAGGCTAGCACTGCCGAGGCGGGCGACCTCAGTGAGGATATGGGGGCGCTATTCACTACGGAGAGCTCGGCAGAGCGACTGACGCGGGAGGCGCCGTCGTCGCTAGCGCGCAGTCCGCAGCAGATCGAGTTGAGGAGGAACAGCAGTGGTAAGGAAGAAGGCGACAGAAATAAGCCCATAGCTGCCTTAGCGCATGGTGCTTCGCCTTATTTACGGTGTGAATGATTTCATAATTGTGTTGCCTAAGCAGTGACGCAATATAAAAAAAAACGTTTCAGGGGCCCTTTAATAATATTAAGGTCATTAATATTAATACACATTAACATTAAGAATGTTAAAATCATTAATGCATCTGCAAGTATGGATGATGTACGAATGGACGATCTACGAAACCTGGTGGCACGTCGTGGAGGGCTCGTCACGCAGCAATTCGCACATCGGCAAGACTGACAGATGTAATAATGACCGCGTAATGGATCACAGAGCTTCTCTGAAAGGGCAACCGTGTTCAAACCTTTCGTTACATTGCAAACAGTGCGTGCGCATGCCAAGAACACCCTAACACAACAGTCTTGTTGAGGAACCACGATAAATGTGCACGAGAGATTATTCAGGCATTTTATATTCATGGCCAAGGTGGCACGTGGGTAGCGAGTCCTTCTGTACCTCTACACGATGCTGACATTGCGCATCTCGCTGGAATTTTTTTTTGTGCTGTTCATTTGTTTGTTTTGGCTGCTTGTGCGCATTATATTGTGCTTCCTTCTGGTAATAAAACTAGGTGTTCGACTGCGCTGTGTCGCTTTCTTCTCAAGTGTGTGCGTTTACGCAGTTTCATGTCAGTACGGCGTAAGTAGATACACTGGTTTACCACTTCCAGCACCTCGCCACCTATTTCAAACCGCTTTCCATTGCGTAGGCATCGCTGCCAAGTCCAAGTAGTGCCAGAGAGAGGTCAATTCTTATCGCTTTCTCCGAGATGAATACAGTGGAGTTTCTGAAGTGAACGCATCGAGGCGTACTAACTTTCTGATAAGCTTGTTTCCGAAAGGCAGCAGTCGCTATTAGGGGCCTATCCTATAGCAGCTGAAAGTGATCGGGAACGCTTAAACAGTTGCGTTCGACATAAGCGTCGAGTATAGTGACAGCAGTGCAAGCAGTCATGCCGGTTGCCCTAGGTGTACCACTTGACTGATACAGGTAAGACACTGAATCTTAACATCAAAGTGTGCACAGGTTGACGAATATTAGAGAGGGATGGTACATACTTCCGAACAAGTTCACTAGGCAAGTATTTTTGGGCCATTATTTCCCCTTCACCTAACCACAAGGAAACGCTAAGCGTTTCCTTGAAACGGGCCTGATAATATTGTCGCCTGAGCTGTTTTTTTTTTCGCTGTAACTTGTACGAGCGAAAGCAATCAGTAGAAATCTTTCCTTTTGCTGCATTACTGAGATGTTGCATCGAAACTCTTCCTTACTTTTAGGGGCGAAGCTCCTTAAGCTGTGGGTCGGTTGTCACGTATCGTCGTATCGTGTAACCTACACCACTCAAAATACCATGCAACGACGGGAGGCTCGCGCTCGCCCTCGGCGCGTGCCTCCCGGCGCGCGAGCTCTCTCATTCTTCCATCTGCTGTCTTGTGTGTGTGAGAGAGAGAGAGAGAGAGAGAGAGAGAGAGAGCGAAAGGCGCGCGTTGACTATGGAAACGCTCTTTCTTAGATGAACGCTCTGCCAGCTCGCAAAGAAGAAGGCGCCCTCACCCGCGAGAGACAACGTTGGCGCAGGCAGCGTCTTCTAGCGAGTTTCTTGATTGAGAAATACCGACTGCTCGCACTGGAGAACCGTTCACCGGCCACCCATATATATATATATATATATATATATATATATATATATAGGCACTGCATCCTGACTTGCAATGAAGAGCCGGTGGGAGATTTCACTTGTGCGTAGTTGAACCATAAGGGTTCGTAGCGTGCGCGTTAACTAAATTAATCCGGAACTCGGCACGATCTACGATGAACCTCCCGAGCTTCGCCCACTCATCATCATTCACTGCGTGGATCTGCTGTGAATTTTTTTTTGCGTGTTCACAGAGGGGGTTGCAAAAAGGGGCAATTAAGAAGCCACGTTAGCGGGCTCTCCGAGGTTGATCATTTTCTATTTTCTTTTTCTTTGACCGTATACGCACTTCCGTAGGGATCACAAGCGTGCAGCCAGAGTCAGTGCTAGAGTTACTGTAAATGCTACCGCATGTAGCAGAGCTGCGCTTAGATCCGCCATCTTGGACACTAACTCTAGTCAGTGCGCAGACATTGCGCCACCCCATGGAATCTGCGGCCAATGCGTCGTTCCCTTCCTATGCCGTATTTTTTCGAAGAGAGGGCAGGTGCTTTCAAGGTGTATTTTGAAACGAAATTGCCCATTCTCTGCTGCGTGCAATGCAATAAGTTTTGGAAGACATATGCATAGGAGCCTCTACTATTGCCCAACAGCATTTCCTTGCTGTGATCAAAAAGTGTTGCTGGGCTTCTTTAAGAAATAGTTACATAGGGCTAGTTGGTGCCTTGTCCTTTTTCGTGTCTCTCCTTTGTAACGCTCCATGCTGGGCGCTACATATATCGATGGATCAATAGTGGTTTCTAGAAAGCCTGAAATGGAGGCTCTAACGCCATCTATTTTTACAAGTGCTTACTTCATCCGCTTTAGAACATTCATATTAAGGAAATGGCTTCGTCTATCACGCCCAAGTTACACTCAATGCAAAACATGCGCGCAAGGCCCACTGATTCAGAATTATTGTCTTTTTTTTTGCTAGCGAGAAAACCGATGCGCTAGTACTTTTTCAATAGGTAGGTGGTTTACGTTACAGAGGGGTTCGGTGATCAAATGCTGTGAATAAATAATATAATATGAGCTAAGTTCGAAAGCTAGAAGCAGTTGTTTCTGTTTAGATGTTGTATGCATTTGCTGCTTCTAGGCTGCCATCTGGTGTTTCTTTAAAAGTAATGGCCATATCACTCTCTCTCTCAGGTTAACCTGTCCATTTAATATTTTATTTATTCATTTATTTATTTTAGCTTGTTTATTTCTTTATTCAGAGATCTACCACTGATATATTTAGGCATTGTTGCTTGGAGATTTTTTGAGGCATTGTCCACTGTCACATGTCATCGCTGAGCACTTGATCTGCTTTAATACTTTTGCGCAGATTGCTGGAGAAGAAATTCATGGCAACCATTAACCGAACGGGCAGGATACAAAACAAGGTGGTACACCTTCGACCGCAAAACCAAGAATTGCACAGTATTTTTGGGACGAAAATGCCGGGTATTTTGCAACAGCTTTGAGACAGAGCGAGATTGCCAGAATTACTGTAATCCACCTCGACGGAACATTAACTGGTGGCCTTTTTTCGAATGGTTTCGGACTCTCGGGAAATAAAAAGAGAGAAGAAAGAATCCAATAAAGCATACCGTAAATAGGCTACGTTATTCTGACTGCTATCTTATGCAGATAAACGTAGGTACATCGCTTTTAGCTAAACGTTAGGACTGACGGAAGTAAAGAAAAAATATTTCAGCCACGTAATGTGAAGCAAATATGGGCAATTAGTGCATTAACAAGTTCAAGGAGCGACTTACCGGGTCTGATAATGGCACACAAGCATGCCTGGGGTTTAGATCATGTGATAAAAATCTTATCTGCAAGTTAAGGAATGGCCTCGGAGAATGCAATCGGAGATTTCGAGAACGAGGCACTTCGAGAAAAGTCCAAGTCACACGCCTTGCTCGAAGCGTCGCCGACCATGAAACGGGTGCACAGTTTGTCATCTGACTTTATTAATTTTTCATTGAACTATGTTTGCACTACGGCATAAATTAGGGGATGGGAGTTCGTGTCCTGCATGAAATTAAAGCTCTGTGCGCAGCCTAAGTAACGCTAAGTGGCCCACCTGGGTCGTCGCTAAATCTGTGCAGGTGGAGGGTGCGGGCCCCTTGAAGGCTCGGTTTGGTTTCCAGGAGGCGATACAACGTTATCTCTGTGGCTTGGGCGTGACGGCGAATAGTACATTTCCCATTTACTAGGACTGAAGACAGGGTAGAAGAAGGGGCTGGGAGAGTGCAACACAAAGCGCATGTTAGTCACGGAGGCTGTACACTGGACTTCGAAGGGACCAGGATGTGACAGAATTTTGAAGGCTGCGCCCACGCGAACCCTGAGCGGAACCTCCCCTTGGCAAGTTACAATGCTGCGAAGACGCGATTCCCGCGCCGCCATTTCGAAATCGCATGCCATCGCGGAAGGATTCTTTGTGCAGGAGAAGGCCATCCTTTGCTTCTGCTCTGTCATTTTCGGCGCGCACAGGGATGCCAATGGAAGTGCACCGACAAAGCAGAATCGAAAGGAAAGGTGAGAAAATGACTCAAAGCTCGTCAAACTGTTGTGATGCACCCCTAGGTTCGAGTGCAAGGGAGAAACCAGGCAGAGTACACCGCTTGAAGTATATCCCTGATG